>PVJA010048246.1:0-14265 GCA_004027025.1 Myocastor coypus | reverse complement strand
TAAGGAAATATTTTTTGAAGCATAAAATTGTTTACTTATAGCTGGGTGTGGTAGTGTACGCCTATAAGTAATCCAAGCACTTGGGAGGCTGAGGCAGGAAGATCAATGCAAGTTCAAGACCAGCCTGGGCTACAAAAGTGAGCTCAAGGCCAGCCTGAACTGCATAGCAAGACCCTGTCTCAAAAAGACAAAAAAAAAAAAAAAGAAAGAAAGAAAGAAAGAAAGAAAAAATCAGGTACTTTAGACCACTGAGCTATCTCACCCACCCCCAATTTTTTTTTAAAGAACTTTTTATTTTATTTATTTATTTTTTTCTTGTTTCAGAACCTTTGTTTGTTTATTCACTCATTTTTATGGTTGGCTCAGCCCGCCCCGAGGGCAGGGCTGGCTCAGCATGTGGTGCCGGGGATGGAACCATGGTGCCTGAAGCTGCCCAAGCTTTCCCAAGCAGGGGCTTTAGACCACTGAGCCCTCCTGCCAGGCCCCCAAAATTTTTAATTTTGGTACGATTCGATATATCTATCTTTTACCTATAACTCACTGTAATGTCATAGGAAATTCTGTCAAATCTTGTGTCATAAGGTGTTTTCTGGTCTGGAGAGAGAGCTCAGTAGAATAAATGCTTGCCTGGCAAGCTCAAGATCCTGAATTCAATCTCTGGTACTGATTTAAAAAAAAAAATAAGGCCGGGCGTGGTGGCTCACGCCTGTAATCCCAGCACTCTGGGAGGCTGAGGCAGGAGGATTGGTGCGAGTTCAAGACCAGCCTGGGCTACAAAAGTGAGCTCAAGGCCAGCCTCAACTGCATAGCGAGACCCTGTCTCAAAAAGACAAAAAAAAAAAAAAAAAGTGTTTTCTTCTTAGAGGTTTGTAGCTATAGGACACCCCTCCCTACTTTCTCATTAACTAAAGATTAAACCCAGGGTCTGGTACATGCTAGGCTACAGGCACAGTCTGTTGTTTTGTTTTGTTTTTGGTGGGACCGGGGTTCAAACTCACAACCTTGCACTTACACATTTTCTTCCCATGCCTGGCTAAGGTATTGTAACATGTGTGTCTGATTTATTTAGTCTTTGATTCACTTTCACTTAAATGTTTTGTTTTGGATAAAGGGTCTTGCTATGTAGTTTAGGGTGGTTTGAATTCTCTGTGTAGCCCAGGTTGGCCTCGAACTCATGACCATCTCCCTCTCTCAGCTTCCTCAGTGCTGGGATTAAAGGTATGTGTCACAAGGCAGGCATGGCTGCACATGACTGTAATCCCAGAACTTGGGAGGATGAAGCAGGAGGATCAGTGCAAGTTCGAGACCAGCTTAGGCTGCAAAAGTGAGCTCAGGGCCAGCCTGAACTGCATAGCAAGATCCTGTCTCAAAAAAGAAAAGAGGTATATACCACCACACCTAGCTGAGCTAAAACTTTTACAGTGGTGTAAAACAAGGGTCTAGCTTAAACCTTTTACATGTAGATACAGTTTTTTTATGTAGATATAATTTTCATAGTTTTGTTTTGTTTTTTGGTACCAGGAATGGAATTCAGGATCTTGTGCTTGCCGGGCAGATGCTGTGCCAGCGAGCTACATCTCCAGGCCCTTTGGTTGGAAAGATTGTCCTTTCATGCTGAGCTATATTCCCAGCCCTTATAATTTTTTTGGGCAGGGGCTGGGGCAAGAGCTCAGTAGAATAAGCACTTGCCTGGCAAGCACAGGGTCCTGAGTTCAATCTCCAGTACCAATAATAATAATAATTATTATTATTATAATTATTATTATTTTTAAATTTTAAGTCAGGGTTTAAGTTGCTCAGACTGGACTGGATCTTTCAATTTTTTTTTTACCTCAGCTTCTCAGAAAGCTGGATTACAGGTGTATACCACCATGCCCAGCCTCTTGGCACCCTATTTGAAAGTCACTGGCCTTTATATTTCATAACTGACATTCAGTCTCTATACCATGGGTCTTATACATTTGTTTTTACACCATTACCATAAGAAGTTAGCTTTTTTTTTTTAAAGAAGTCAGCTTCAGAGGCCAGGGAGATAGTGCTGTGGCACAAGTGCCTGCCTGGCAAGTGCAAAGTCATGAGTTTGAACCCTGGCCCCACCAAAAATAAATAAATAAATAAAAAATAAAGAAGTCAGCTTTTGACAGATAATATTAATAAAAATGCAAAGATATGTGAAATAACTTAGCCAAACCTATACATAGAGTCAATAATTTATGATTACTTTTTTGATCTAGTTAGTGTGACAGCAACCTACAGTCTAAACCAGTGGTGGTGACCCTGTGGCATGCAGAGGGCCTTGGGCCATGTCACCCCAGCTAAGCTTTGCTAAATGATTAGCATACACACAACAGCAAAGATCACATTACTTGTGCAAAAGCACCCTAAATGCAAACTTTTGCCTTTCAATAAAAAGTTATTTGTACCCTGGAAATCTCTCTCTCTCTCTCTTCCTCTTTTTTTTTAAAAGAGGGTCTCAGAGCCAGTGGGTTATAATTGCTATTCTTTTTTTTTTTTTTTTTTTTTTTTTTTTTTTTTTTTTTTTTTTGTCTTTTTAAGACAGGGTGTCACTCTGCAGTTCAGGCTGGCCTAGACCTCACTTTTGTAGCCCAGGCTGGTCTCACATTGATCCTTGTGCCTCAGCCTCCTACTTGCTATCCTTTAAACCTTGTTTGTGTGTTTATTTATTTATTTATTTATTTATTTATTTATTTATTTATTTATATTATGGCCGGCTCAGCCTGCCCTGGGGGTGGGGCTCGTGCAGCCCGTGGTGCCGGGGAATGAACCTTGGTCCCTGTGGTTGCCTAAGCTTGTCTAAGCAGATGCTTTAGACCACTAAGCTATCTTGCTGGCCCATTGTTTTTCTTTTAAGTCAAAAGATGTTAATATATGAGGTTGTTTGTCCTAAACTGAAATCTTGATATCCAGGTTTAACTGCAGTGTTGACTCCTTTTGATAAATAAGTGGGTTTTGGGTTCAGTTTGGGCACTCAGTCTCCAAAAGTTTTGCCAGTAAGGGTCTAAACACTACAAAGAAAATACAGCCAAGTATCTAAGCACAGAACTTCATGTGTGATTATAAGGAAGAATTTCACTAATATGTCTTGTTAAATAAAATACCTATATATGAGATTGTAGCTTAGCCAGACATCAAGGGGCACACCTGTAATTCTACTAGCAATTTAAGGCCAACCAGGGCTACATATTATTAGTTCAAGGCCAGCCTGAACTATGCAGCAAGCCCTTGTGTGAAACATTTTTAAAAATTAAAAAGCCAAACATTATCAGATGCTCCTGAACAAGGAGGTCACAGATGAAAATAAAGAAGAAATTAGACCGTTTCTACAGTTAAACAGTAATGACAGCACAACATACCAGAAATGAAAATGGTGCTACAAGGAAATTTACAGCAATGACTGCTCATATCAAGAAAACAGAGCAAGGTTTTTTGTTTTTGTTTTTGTTTTTGTCTTTTTGAGACAGGGTCTCACTATGCAGTTGAGGCTGGCCTTGAGCTCACTTTTGTAGTCCAGGCTGGTCTCGAACTCGCACCAATCCTCCTGCCTCAGCCTCCCGAGTGCTGGGATTACAGGCATGCACCACCACGCCCGGCTAGAGCAAGGTTAAAAGAACAACTTAATGTTGAACCTTAGGCTTCTAGAAAAGGAAGAGCACAAGGAAGGAAATTATAAAGATCAGAGCAGAAAAAAAAATCAGAGCAGAAACTAATACAATGGAGTCTGTCACAGTTACTTTTCACTCATTGCTGGGACTGTAGAGGACCACCTGAGCAGCTCTCCTTGAAAGAAAAGCGACTGTCTCCATTTTGACTGAGCCTGATCCTATTCCCTTGTATTGAAATGTACAGAGCTGGCTAGGACTTCTCATTATCCTCCCAATTGGCCTTAAGCAGTGTGTATTAGTCCAGCCGATGTGCTGGTGGTAATTTTTGAAGATGGCATGTGTGTTTCCCTGACAACAGGATGAAGAACCAATGTTCCACAGTGTCAGCTGGGATACAGCCTTGAGATAGAGGCTATGACTTCCTGGGGCTTGAAAGATTACACATCAGAACTGAAGCACCAGACCCCCCCAAAATTAGATACTATCTCAACAGCATAATGCAAATTACTTCCTTTGTATAACTCTGAATATGGCGGAGGTGAATGCAGGCCGCCTACTTAGCCCAGCTCACAGTGTTCACCTTCTTCCCACAATTCCCTTCATTGTTGACCTTCTTCCCACAATTCCCTTTCACAAGCCACTCCCCCTTCTCCAATGAATAATGCCCTGGGTCACACTCTGGGTTCAGGAAAGCCATCTTCATGGTGGGACTCAGGGCCCTTGGCTCTCCAATAATTATATATATATATGTCTTAGTGTCTTTGTTGTCATCGTGGGTTGCACTGGGAGTGGTAGATTGGAATTAATTTGGTGGAATTCCAATAACATGGTTTTAGGATTGTAAGTTTAGACTTCTTAGGCCAAGATGAGAACCAAGAAGGGACTCCTACAGGGACAAAGTACTTGACATCCAGAATTAAGGAAGGAAACATTTATTTAGCTGACTGTTATTGGACGTTTCCGTCCATACTTGGCTGGCTCCAAGACAGAATGGCATGTGGCAGAGTAGCAGCAGAAAACAGCAAAGAGCAAAGGAAAGGGCAGCACCTATGGCTGCTAGTAAGTCTCCTTCCTCTCCTTATATTGTAGTGCAGATTACCAACCCCAGGGCAGGTGTAACACTCACACCCATAATCCCAGCAGCGGATCATGAATGAAACACAAATTCTAGAAGCTGCCTCATGACGGCATGAAGCTTTGGGGGGACACCTAGATACAAACCATAACAGAAACTAAGAAAGCAATACAAAGAATCAATGAATTGAAGAATTGGCTTTTCATTTTTTGTTTTTTTTTAAAAAAAGAATTTTTTAAATTTATTTATTTTTCTTGTTTCAGAACCTTTATTCATTTATTCACTCATTTTTATGTCTGGCTCAGCCTGCCCCGAGGGCAGGGCTGGCACAGCATGTGATGCCGGGGATAGAACCGCAGTCCCTGAAGCCACCCAAGCTTTCCCAAGCAGGCGCTTTAGACCACTGAGCCATCCCGCCAGGCCCCAGAATTGGCTTTTTGAAAGATTAAATAAAATAAAAAAACCCTTAGCTAACATTATCAGAAGATGCGAAGACTCAACTCCATGCAATTAGGAATGAAAAGAATGGAATTACAATAGATCCTACAGAAATACAGAAAATTATTAATACCTACATTGAGAATTTGTATTCTAATAAGATGGAAGATGTAGAAGATATGGACAGATTCCTGGTGTACAGGAACGACAATTCATAATATATACGAATGGAAAAGATGTAAAACTTCTGAATTAACCAAAATCAGTCAATGAAATTAAAGATGTAATTAAAGCCTTGCTCCCCCCAACTAAAACTGCCAAAAAAGGAAAGCCTAAGTGTATGGGATTGACAACGGGTGATAGCTTGTAACACCCAGCTGAAGTGAACTGGCAGGGTGCTGAAGATTGTTGCTGACAGTGTAAGAGGCAGAACTGGAGAAGGGAAGCTATAGGGGTCTATTGGTTTTCCTGAGGACTTTGTTGTGCTGGCTTTCCTGATGAACTGGGCTGTTCTCTCTCTCTTTGGTACAGGGTCTCACTGTACAGCTTGGACTCATAGTGATCCTCCTGTCTCTGTGACTCCAGCTTTAGAATCACAGGCATGCACCACCACACCCAGTTCAGGTGGCTGGCTTGGCATGCCTGGGATTCCAAGGCTGTAACAGCATGCCATGGATTGCACCTGGGTCCTTGCACTTGCCAGGCAGGTACTTTGGCCACTGAGCTATTTTCCCAGCCCAGCCCCTCAGCTGTTCTGATCATCAAAGAAGCTCAGGACCTTGGTTTCACTGGGAATGGCTATGTCATTTTGAGGAAATTCTCTTCCTTGCTTTGATCACGCATCCTGCCTCCAGAGGGGAAGATGGTACACCGTGCAGTCTCCTGAGGAAGCTTGCTGAACTGGCTTTCCTGAGAGGAGCTCAAAGGAGCTCAATGAGGATGGCTGCGGTGCCTTTCAGGGGAGCTCTGGCCCTTACTTGGAGCATTGCTTCCTGGCTCCAGGGCAGCTCCCTCAGCCTGCTAGTACAGATCCCTCATCCCACTGGCACAGACTTTCTAGCTTCTGCCACTGACCTCGGGGCCTCCTTAGCATAGATCCTTGAAACAAGCCTGCATGAGACATCACTGTGGGCTCGTGGCCTCCGGGGTGGACTCATGAAGGGCATTCCTGTGGGCTCTCGGTCTCCAGCTGGACTCATATAGGACATTGCCTGGAGTGCAGACCCTCGGCTGGATTCTTCTGGTCATTAGTAAGTATGTGGACAGATTTCCTTCACCCTCTGTGTATATGGTTCTTTGGGTGACTATTATAAAATAACCCTGTAATTATGTGTCCTGTGTAGTAATGTTTTCCTTGCAAACTCTGACTACAATTCCCTTCCCTTCTACATAGAAAGTTACACAGGAAATGAATAAAGTTTCTGATTATTATAGACTAACAGAGATAATCTAAACTGAAAAGGATGGATATGGATTGCCATGAAAGATAACACTTAAAGTTCTGAAATTCCACCGGGCGTGGTGGCTCACGCCTGTAATCCCAGCACTTGGGAGGCTGAGGCAGGAGGATCGTTGTGAGTTCGAGACCAGCCTGGGCTACAAAAGTGAGCTCAAAGCCAGCCTGAGCTGCACAGTGAGACCCTGTCTCAAAAAGACAAAAAAAAAAAAAAAAGTTCTGAAATTCCACAGGCAAAAAATAAACTGATATAGGTCCTTAGCTGCAAGCACATTTAGCTTCAAGAAAATGAAAGACTAGTCAGGTGTGATGGCATGTACCCATAATCCCAGCACTTGGGTGGCTGAGGCAGAAGGATCTCTATAAATTTGACCCTGCCTGGGCTACACAGGGAGAACCATCTTAAAAAATAAAAATTAAAAAAAAAAAAAAACAGGGCAAGGGAGATAGCTCAGTAGAATAAGTGCTTGCTTGGAAAGCATTAGGTCCTGAGTTCAATCATTCAATCCCTGGAACCACCATAAATAACCTGTAAAGAAGCCAGTGGTTCTCAACCTTTCTAATGCTGTGACCCTGCAATATAGTTCCTCATGTTGCAGTGACCCTAAACCAAAAAATAATTTTGGTGGCTATTTCAAAACTGTAATTTTGCTACAGTTATGATTTGGAATGTAAATACCTGATATGCATTATGTATTCTCATTGCTACAAATCAAACAATTTAAACATAGTGATTAATCACAAAAACAATATTTAATTATATGTTGAGAAATATTTATTACTAATTCCAATAAATAACATTTCACCATGGCATAGCATGGGTTTAAATACAACAACAATTCCAAATAAATAACATTTTCCGATGGCTTTAGGCGACCCCTGTATTTTGGTTGTGTGATCCTTGCTGGGGTCATGACCCATATGTTGAGAACTGCTGCTCTATGACATCATTGTTGCCAAGGTCAATATCCCAATCAGGCCTGATGGAGAGAAGAAGGCGTATATTCCACTGGTTCCCGATTATGATGCACTGGACACTGCCAACAAAATTGGGATCATCTAAACTGAGTCCAGCTGGCTATTTCTAAATACATACTTTTTTCTTGGTTAAAAAAAAGAAGAGAAAGATAGATAGAAAGAAAAAGAAAAAGGGCTCGGGAGATAGCTCAGTGGTATAAATGTTCACTTTAAGGTTTGTCTCTGCTGTGTGCCAAAGAGTCTAGAACTGTGTTGGCTTATCCCAAGAAGACAGTAGCAGCTATACGGAGGAGTAGTGGATGGTCTCGGTGACCCTGCACCTTTATTTCTCCTGAAGTGCAGGCCTGCTTCTAGCATGAGGCTAGGACTAGGCTTGTTCAGAGTGCAGCAGTCTGCACACCTTCTGTGGAGCTAAGCTCAGCTGGAAGCCTCTAAGTGGTCCCGTCAGGCAGTTGTTCTGAGTTCCAGGCTCAGTTGGCCCCTGCCCATTTGGGGTGTCCACAGGACACCTGGACCCATAGCACCCACCAGCCTGTGCAGCCCTCCACAGCCTGTCCATGGAGGCCTCTAGGGTCCACAGCAGTCACTCTGCGTCTACAGGTTTGTAGACACTCCTACAGTGAGTCCTGCCTCAGGGAGAAGGTGCAGCTTGCGCCTCCTTCTTTGTAGGAACTTTCTCTCTTTGCTGTTCCCGTGGGCTTCAAGTTTTGCTTCCTTCCTTGCTTTTGGGCTGGCGGAAGCTGCCTTAAAGGCAGGTCTCATGTTCCTTGTGGGGGTGGGGATCGAACCACTGTCCCTGTCACTCGAGAGACTATGCCGAATCATGTTCTTTAACTAGCTGAGCTACCTGACAAGCTCCTCCCCGTCGCAAGCGTTGCTTTAGATCCTTCCTAGATCCAGGAGACTCATTTCTCTTTTTCTCTTTCTCATACTGCTGTATTTCCTTGCCTGGATACCAAATCGCAGAGGCTCTCTCTGCGCTACTCACCACTCTGCTGTCCTCTATGCATACGTTTGTTTTTTCTTTAGCATTGAGGATTGAACCTAGGGCTTTGTATTGAGCAGTGCTTCCAGCCTTTTATTTTTATTTACCCAGCTTGGTCTCGAACTCGAACTGATTCTCCTGCCTCAGTGTCACAATGCCCAGCTGTTTAATTAATTAAGCAGGGATTGAACTCAAGACCCTGCACTTGCCAGGAAAGTGCTTATTCTACTGAGCTACCTCCTTGGCCCTTTATTTTATTTTATATTTTATTTATTTTATTTTATTTTATTTAACAGGACTTGGGTTCGAACTCACGACTTTGCACTTACCAGGCAGGTGCTTGTGCCATGGAGCTATCTCCCTGGACCCTATTTTATTTTTCAGACTGTGTTTTGCTATGCAGTTCCGGCTTGTCTTGAGCTCATTTATGTAGCCCAGGCTAGCCTAGGCATTCCTCCTGCCTCAGCCTCCTGAGCGCTGAGTGTCATCATGCCTGGCTATCTATTTTTATTTTGAGACAAGTTCTTGCTAAATCACTAGATTGCATAAGCTGGCCTCAAATTTGTGGTCGTTCTTCCCCAGCTTCCTGTGGTACTGAGATTGTGAGAGATTAATGAAGCTGAAATAAGGAATTTAACCTATTCTTTTTGTAGCCAGTTCACTGATTTGCCTGGCAGAAAAAGAATTTTAAGGAGGCCATCAGTAACAGGCAAAAGAAGGGTGTACAGTTACTCTTCTTTCATTTCTGGGACAAACACCCAACACTAAAAATGAAGGAAGGAAAGGTTTATTTAGTTCACAGTTACTGGAGGCTTCAATCCATACTCAGAAGCCTTCAAGGCAGAGTGATACATGACAGAGAGTAACCTTTCAGGGTGGTGGCAAAGAGCAGAGAGCAAATGGGAGTGGCAGCAACGATGGCCACAGAGAGAAGTAGCACTCACATCCGTCATCCCAGCAGCACTCACACCCCTAATCCCAGTGGATTGTGAGTTAATCACAAACTCTAGGAGTCCACTCATGACTGCATGAGGCTTTGGGGGACCACCAGACACAAGCCATAACAAAAGGTTTGCTTAGTATACTTAGGATGCACCCAAGAATGAACTGCAGATGCTCAGAGAAATGAGACACATTACAGTTTGAAATGGAGAATTTTAACTTTCCTTGAGGTGGTGGCAAGCCCAGGAAAAATAGCAACCCTCTGCAAGGGTACCCATTCCATTCCATAGGTATTTTTGTTTTGTTTTTTAGATAAGTGATTTAAACATTGTCTCAGCCTACTGCTTACCACTGGACCACTTTATGGCCTTTATGATGGGTCTGATAGGGCAGAAGTGTAAATCTTCCCAAAGGACTGTTGACAGAGCTTCATCTTAGGGCCAGCTTCCACTCCTTCTTTTTCTTTTTCTTTTACTTTTACTTTTTATTTTTCTTTTTTAAAATGTATTAAGTACAGTGTCTACAGGGTCTCACTACAGTGATGGGACTTGTAGTGAGCCTTCCTGTTTTTCAGCCTCCCAAGTGCTGGAATTACCCTGCATGCACTGCCATGCCCTGTCTCAGTCCTGTCTTATGAGGGAGGAGGAGGATGACCCCCACTCCACCCCCCTCAACAAGGCTCACCAGGGATTGAATTCTTCTCTCCTTGACATGCAATGAAGTCTGGCTATATAGGTTAATGATAGGCTTGTGCTAACTATGTCATCCATGTTTGGGGATTATCAGCGTGCATCATAATAATCAGCTCTTTGTCTTTCTTTCTTTCTTTCTTTCTTTCTTTCTTTCTTTCTTTCTTTCTTTCTTTCTTTCTTTCTTTTCCTGCTTTTTTTCATTACTTCTATAAGAAATTACAATGTGACAGTTCCAAAACACGTTAGTAATACATTCCCAATAATTGATACAATACATATTGTTGCCCTAATTGTAGTTATACAGAGCAGCACAGGGTGTAGACATGATAAATTTTCTAATGATTATTAGTACAATAGATTTCTTCTCTTTGATCTAAGAGAAGATAGTTGTATATGTAGTCAAATGCTCCATAATTGCAGTGGGTTATTGGTAAAACCGACAATGTTGGAAGCTGTTGATTTGAGCCTTTAATGGCTCAGCATGCTAAACTATCTGTATGTGTTATGTGTCATGTTTAAACTTTTCTGCTGGGTGGTTAAGGGCAAGTTAAAGCAAGACCTGTATGACAAAACATGTAGTTTTGCATCTCCCAAGGTCAGCCAAATCCCCTCAAGATTAACTTTGGAACCATGTACAGTGCTTTGTGGAACTGTTGTCAGTCTCAGCCATCTGGATGAGTCATGGCTATTATTTGACCAGTTTGCTCTCTGTGAAAGCCCGAGGGAATGTTTCCTGTCTAGGTGACTCTCCTTAAGCACACTATATACCTTCAATCCCTTTCCTCTGTGGTCCCTTAATCTCCTTGAACAGAAAATTTGGGAAACCACTGAGTTATAGGATGTTACAGCACAGGTTCTGTTCTGTCCTGAGTCCTCACTGACATGGAAAGGCTAGGGCCAAACTATTGGCTATCCTTGTAGCCCTTCTTTTTCTTTAATTTTTGGTCTGTAAACTTATATTCTTAGTCCTCCAGAAGAAAAGCTTAGTGATCCTATTACTCTAAAACATAGGTGCTTGAGCTTAATATCATTGTCTTTCTGAATGTCAAACACCTTAGACAACTAGGAATTGGTATTTTCCATCAATCATTGATATTCTGATAAATCCCTATACAATGTGATAAAACCAGTCACATATTTGTACACAGATATAGAAATATAGCATGTACCAAATTTTAGCCTGTCCATCCTTTGGCATTTTTCCTAGTCTCTTACTCTTATTTAATACCCATTTTTGTTTTCTTGTAAACCAACCATTTACTTGAGAGAGAGTGTAACAGTAACTGAAATTACATTAGAAGCAATGCACATCTAAAAGGCCAGAATGACAGGCATTCCAAGCATAGTTTTAGTGTTACATATTGCTATCATCAGTGTGAAAAACCTTTTGAGGTTTCTTAGGATCCTTGTGTAATTCATCCTGTGCGTATAAGTGCTTAGTTTTGCACCTGCTATGTTCCCTCTCTTTTCTTTGAAGAAAGATAACCCCTTAAATAAATGGTGCTGCAAAAACTGGCTCTCTACATACCAAAAACTAAAACTTGATCCAGGTCTATCACCATGCACTAAAGTCAAAATGGATTAAAGATCTAAACATTAAAAGAGAAACATTACATCTCCTGGAAGAGAAAGTGGGAGAAAATCTTGAAAACATCGGGGTAGGCAAACAGTTCATGGACAAAAATCAAGATACACGTTTGACACTTGAAAGAATCAGCAAATGGGGACCTCCTGTGGCTAAGAAGTGTTTTCACCTCAAAAGAAATTACCAGCAGAGTGAAGAGACAACCTACAAATTTTGAAAAGATTTTAACTAATAAGAATTCAGACAAAGTTCTTCTTTCTGAAGTTTATAAAGAACTAAAAACCATTAGGACCCCAAAATTCAAAGACCCAATCCAGAAATGGACATCTGAGATGAACACACACTTCTCAGAAAAAGAAATTCAACAAGCCTACAAATACATGAAGAAATGCTCCACATTGTTAGCCATTCATTAAATGCAAATTAAAATAACACTTAGATACCATCTCACCCCAGAAAGAATGGCTATGATAAAGAAATCAACCAGCAACCAATGCTGGAGAGGCTGTGGGGGAAAAGGAACCCTTGTCCACTGCTGGTAGGAATGCAGATTGGTGCAACCATTATGGAAAGCAGTGTGGAGGCTCCTTAAAAAACTAGAGCTGGAAATCCCATTCAATCCACTTATCCTCCTACTGGGAATTTTCCCAGAAGAACCGAAAACATACCATAGCGATATCTGTGCACCTATGTTTATAGCAGCCCGATTCATAACAGCCAAATCTTGGAAACAACCAAAATGCTCATCATATGAAGAATGGTTGAAAAAGATGTGGTATTTTTATATAATGGAATATTACTCACCTATAAAGAATGATAAACTAGAAGACTTCATATATAAATGGACATACCTTGAACATATCCTCATAAGTGAAATAAACAGATCTAAATGTGTAAATATTGCATAGTCTCCCAGAACTCAAAAGAAGAAATAAAAATGGAGAGACATAACACAGCTGAATGGGAATCAAAGACGTAAGGATTAAACAGCAAAGCTCTTTATCTTTCTAAGTCTTTATGTCTGTTTAGTAGTGAGTGGTAGGGAAGGGGTCTAAATGGAGCCAAAGAACTATTGACAGAGGGCAGTGCTGGGTGACTGTGGCTAGGTCCTGGAAATTCCGGGCTTCTTGAAAGTTCAATCTTCAGTTATTATTTCCTTGTCTCCTTTCTACCTGTTTTTTATTCCTTCTATCTGAGGATTGTGAGCATGTGCCATCAATCCCTGCTTACTTTATTTTGGGTGAGGGTCTCACTAAGTAGTCCAGGAGAAATTTAAACTGATTATCTCTTGCCTTAGCCTCTCAGGCCTGGGCCGCCTTGTTAGTGTTCCCGATAAGAAGTTTTGTTTACCTCAAATCTGTCCAATTTTTTGGTACTAGAGTGATTTTTCTTAAACTCTTTTTTATTTTTGCAGTACCAGGCATCAAACTTGGGAACATGCGTTTGCCAGGCAGGTGCTTATGCTGCTGTGCTATCTCCCTGGTCTTTGTTTTTGTCTTTTGAGACAGGGACACACTGTGTAGTGAAGGTTGACTTGGAACTCTGTAGTATAGGTGGGCCTGGAACTTGCAGTGATCCTCCTACCTCAGCCTCCTGACTGCTGGAATGATAGCTGTATACCACATCATGTATTTTCTTTTTTTTGTTGTTGTTGTCTTTTTGAGACACGGTCTTGCTATGCAGTTGAGGCTGGCCTTGAACTCACTTTTGTAGCCCAGGCTGGTCTTGAACTTGCACCAATCCTCCTGCCTCAGCCTCCCGAGTGCTGGGATTACAGGCATGCGCCACAACGCCTGGCATGTATTTTCATTTTTTGAGACAAAGTTTTTCTGTATAATTCAGCCTCACTAGGTAACCTAGGTTGACCTTAAGTTTACAGTAGTTTTCCTGTCTCACCTTCCTAGAAGCTGTGACTTACAGTCATGCACCACTGGTGCATAAATTGTCTTTAAGGGGCTGGGAATATAGTTCAGAGGCACAAGCATTTGCCTTGAAAGCACAAGGTCCTGAGTTCAATTCCCAGTACTAAAAAAGGTCTTCAGCCGGGCGTGGTGGCTCACGCCTGTAATCCCAGCACTCAGGAGGCTGAGGCAGGAGGATTGGTGCGAGTTCCAGACCAGCCTGAGCTACAGAAGTGAGCTCAAGGCCAGCCTCAACTGCATAGCAAGACCTTGTTTCAAAAAGACAAAAAAATAAAATAAAATAAAATAAAATTAAAAAGGTCTTCAAAGTCCCTTTGAGAAATCTCAAAACTACCAAAATAGTGTCTCAAAGCGATGGGATGACAGAATCTCTACTTCCATTAACCTTTTCACTTATTCTGCCAGCAATTTGAGCTACTAGTGAGACCCTGAACACCCTGTAGACCTTTCCCTAAAATACAAGAGTATAAATAAATAAAAAAGAAAGAAATAATGAATAATTTGAATGCTTATTCCACACTGGATCCCATGCTAGGCACTAGAGATATTAAAACAAACAAACAAACAAA
>PVJA010048245.1:0-14290 GCA_004027025.1 Myocastor coypus | reverse complement strand
AAAAACAAAACTAAACTGTCAACAATCTCCCCCGGTCAGTTTTATGTATCACCAAAGCTTGGGTCAAGGAAACTCTGTAGCACATTACAATACAAGCAGATATTGCTGTAGTTTGATCTTGAATGTCCCTTAAAGGTCTGGATGTTGAAAGGTTGGTCTCCGGTCTATGATGGTATTGGAAAGTAGCAAAACATGTAGGAAGTAGAGACTAGGGACAGGAAGTTAGGCCATTGGAGAGGACCCTCGAAAGGGAGGAAATTAGGCTATAGGGACCCCAGACCCTGTCTAGTTCTTGGCTTCCTGGTCCCTTTCCCTGTATAGCCCTCTTCTACCTGTCATGATATTCTATCTCTACAAAGACATGATGAACATGTAGAAAAACTTCTCCATCCATAAGGCAAAATACCCTTTTCCTCCTAATAAGTTGTTTCAGATAGTTTTTCAGATCTGTCATAGTGACAGAAATTTACACAAGTATTTTCTTTCCATGAGTACAAGAACTGTAATAAGCTATCTCTTCCATTTCTCCATGACCTTCTTTTCTTTCTGCTGCTATAGTTGGCTCAGTGAAATAACTTTTGTTGTTTCACAGTCTCCCCTAAACCCAGGGGCAGGCCTAATATTTCTGACTTCAACTGTAAATCCTAGTTTTTGTGGTATTACATAGGTGAAATAATTACTTTGAGCTCTTCAGAGGTAAAAAAAAAAAAAAAAAAACACCTTACACATAGAAATTCAATACTTAGGAAGTTAAATTTATTCAAATAGCATTGGTTTGTAAGACTAAAAGAGTATCATCATCCTTCAATCAAAATATCCGTGACCATAAATCAATACAGGGTAAACATGGTTGAAATCCCAGTATTCTAGAAGTCAGTGATTCAGCTGGGGACAGCTGTGCACACCATGGGACAGTTGGCGATGATCTTTAGCAGTTTATGGTTGTCATGCCTGGAATGATACTGGAATTGACAGGACAGAAGATGGGAGAGGTACCCAGGGTGCAGGACCCATGGCACCCACCCAAAATGAGGAGTTATCTACTCTGAAATGTCAAGTACCAAGGTTAAGAAACCTTGTCATAAATCATAGGACAGTTTTTTAAAAGGTCAATCAGATTTTCTAAGATTAGATGAGAACTGGGTGACATTACAAATGAGAAATAAAACAGGGAAACACTGGAAAGCAAGAAGTAGATGCTAAAGAGAAACAAGAACCTGAGGGTTGGGCTCAAGCGCAGCTCAGCGGTAGAATGCTTGTCCCGCATACATGAACCCTGAGTTCAAAATGTAGCACCCTCTCGCTGAAAAAGAAAACCAACTGAGAGTTTTCCAGGTAGTTTGACACTTAAGAGAAAGGAAAATAAAGCTCATACATAAATATTGTCATCATGGGCACTTAACTTTGAATTCATTCTTTCCTTATTCCACATGTAGGATTTAGCGGGGTTCTGACCACCCAGATGCCCATGCCATAGACATTCCTGGGTGACTGCATTCTCATCAATGGAATATGAGCTGAAGGATAATGTCCACCTTAGCAAGAGATTATGTCCTTAAATTTTTCTCTTCCTTTTCTCCTCTCCTTTCCTTTCCTCATCCTTCTCCCCTTGTCCTTTCTCCTCCCTTTTCCCTTCCTCCTCCTCCTTTGCTTCCTTCTTCTCTTCCTGCTCCTCTTCCCCTTCCTCTTCTTCTTCCTCTGCTAGACCATAAAAATGTCCATAAGTCAGCCTCTGCTATGCAGATGAGAACAACATTCTACAAGAGAGGAAAGTGAGCTTTTTCCCAAAATATCAAGGTATAATTAATTTCTAGGCTTTGTGGTCCTTTTCTCTTTTTTATGTATTTGGTGCAGGGCCTAGTCACGCAGTTGGACTCTAATCCTCCTGTTTTCAACCTCCCCAGAGCTGGGATTACAGGTGTGCACCACCATGCCCAGACTTGGTGGCCAGCGCAGCATGCCCGGGGGCAGGCATGGCACAGCATGTAGTGCCGGGAATTGAACCCTGGTCCCTGCACTTGCCTAAGCAGACACTTACTCCACTCTGGCCCTCCATCTGGTTTTTGTTGCAGCCACTCAACTCCACCCATGAAAGCAGCTGTAGATAGTATGTTACCAAAGGGGCCTCACGGTATCCCAATAAAATTTTGTTTATAAAATGAAAAGTGAGCCAGGCCTGGTGGCTCACGCCTGTAATCCCAGCACTCGGGAGGCTGAGGCAGGAGGATCAGTGTGAGTTCGAGCCCAGCCTGGGCTACAACAGGGAGCTCAAGGCCAGCCTGAACTGCATAGCAAGACCCTGCCTCAAAAAGACAAAAAAAAAGTACAAGAACCATCTTTTGTATAACCCAACCCTCAGGGATGACAGAAGAACAAGATGAAAAGAGCCTAAGACCTTGGTGAACTTCATTAAGTAAGATACTCCATCAAATTAAACCTTTGCCAGGGACTTTTATCAGAAGAGAAAAACAGAACATTTCTGTTTAACCACCATGGTTCTGGGTATCTTTGTTACAGCCACAGAACCCTGACCTGATGGACTACAATTCCAAGACTGAATTAGAAGCCTTATATATTTTTTCATTTAATTTTTATAAAAATATATGGAGATAAGTATTGTTCTATTTTATGAATGACAAACCGAGGCTCAGAGAATGAGGCTCAGCCTTGTTCACAAAGGTTAAAAAATGGCAAAGCTTTTTTTAAAAAAAAAAAATTGTGCCATTATCTTCAATCCTGTAGGACCTTAAGGGTCTGAGTCATACTCATTTTGTACTAGCGAATCAGGCCACATTCGTGGACCCAGATGGTTTGCATCTTCCCATCCTTCCAAGAAAGACAGCTGTGCCGAGTGGGGGCGAGTTCTCCGCGACAAAGTCTGCTGGGTCCAGACTTTCCAATCAGACATTGTCACCTCATCTGTCTCTGGTCCTTGAGGTCACCTGCCTGCTGTCCTTCAACATAATAAGCACAAACACTGCACAGGTCACGTTGCAAGATGCGTAAATGCCTTCTAATCAAGCTGGACTGTGTAACTGAAACCAGCCATTCTGAGGGCTCCACCATTTTAGCCTTATATTTAAATACTCAGTGACTACCTATTCCTCTGTGTGCCGTGAATCATTCAGTGAACAAGTGATTTAAAGGAGCTGCTAGATTATGCCCAGGAGGGCCTGTCAATATGGCTTGCTATCAATTGCCACTTTATATCAAGGCTAATGGAATGAAATGTAATATGAAATTCTAGTTTGGAGGAAAATAAAAGAGTGGTTGTCCATTGATTAAATTTACCTGAAAGTCTGACATGGGTATCGACGAAATGTTGTATTCCTGAATGAGTCATGTAATTTTAAGAGGTTGCCGGGAAAGTGCAGCTTGCATTTTAGACAAAATGCTGAAGATACTTTTCCTTAGGACAGATGCTGTGGTCATAGGGGCAGGCACTCGGGAACTCCGGGCATGCCCAGTTAGCACTGTTGCCCTGTTGATCCTGTCTGTTCACAGCTTGGGACCCACCCCACTCATCTGAGGCCATGCACCAGAAAGGCCCAGGGAATGACTGACCCAATGCTCACACTTCACAGGTGAGGAGACCGTTCTGCTGTAGCATTTGTATTAGATTCTGGGGTCCACAAACTTAGTGACTCTAGCCAGGCCAGCGCTTATGCCACTGAGCTATCTCCCTGGCCCCGCTCAGTGACTCTACACAACAGAGATGTGTTGGTTTAGTTCTGGAGGTCCAGAAGCCTCAGGCGCATCCTGGCTGCTTTCCTTCTGGGATGCCAGGGGGAAGTAACTTCCCTTTCCCTTTCCAGCTCCACGGAACACTGGTACCTTTCCACTTTCCCTCCATCTTCAAACTCAACAGGGCGTCACCTTTCTCTCTAATTTCCTGCTTCCCTCTCACAAGGGCCTCTCTGACGATGTGGGTCATAGATACGCTAGGACAACCTCCCTAAGCTATCCTACTTACAGCATACCTTTGGCAGGTGCGATTGAAATACACAGCAAATGTTTGTGTAAACAATTTATTACAAGGAAAGTTGCATTGCCATGAGCTGCCCTCAGAATATTCTCCCATGCCTTGAGCACACTTACCCTACATTCTTGTCCCTTTCTGAAGCAGTTCTGGAAGCCCTCTTTCATGAGTGATTAGCAAGTGTCTGTACAGTGGGTGCTACAGCTAAGGGCCATTGGACAGAAAGGCAGGCATGCAACAGCTTTATGCTGTGTCCTCACTCACCATGTTCCCTGGATCTGGAGGGCTCCTGCTTCTTCCACGGTGTCAGAAGGACCATGAGAGGTGAGCACTCTGAACTGATTCAATCACTGAGGCAGCCAAGGCAGTGCAGCTAAGGAAGCTCATGAAAGAGGACTTCCAGAATGCTCCAGAAAATGGCAAGAACCATGGGATCAGGAAATTGGAAGCAGAGGATTTTGAGAAGGACCAACCACCATGTATCTTTTACTGTCATTCTTTTTTATTTAAATATTCACCTTATGTTACTATCACATCTTGAAACGTAACAGATGCACATGTCCTGAGCATTAGAACGTAATCTGCTTCAGAGCAACATTATTCAGCCTACCACTCTGTCCAAAGCAGTTACGCTTTATACAAACCATTGAAAATGTCCTCAGCCTTGATTGACGGACATTCAGGGATCTTCTCAATCCCTAGCAAGCAGAGCTGTGAGGCTCAGAGCATGGGCACAGGCTTGGGCCTGAGGCTGGGATCTGGCTCAACCGTGTACCAGCGCTATGGGCTGAGTCAAACCATGAAGGAGTTGCTGTGTAACTACAGCATCGAAACCCTGCAGGAATGGCAGGAAATGAGGCACAGGAGACAGAGTGAGAGAAGTGAAATGTAAGGCCATGGCAGAACATGCAAAATGTGAAGGCAGAGCTCTCCTTGCGGTGTTTTCCCTGTAACCTCATGCCCAGAACAGGGGCACTGTAACAATTGTCGGACAAGTGACCGAATGAGCGTCTAACTTCACGAACAGGGTCATGTTCCAATTGACCTTGGCAGGGTCCAGATTCTATAAATATTTGTAACTAGGTAAGTGAATAAATGAATTCTGCTAGAGATGTGGTTTGTGGTTTTTATGACTTCCTCTTCAATAAAGGCTGCAAACTCAGAGGCCCGTGGAGCTGGGAGGTTCTGAGTGAATGCATGGCTGAGCTATGAGGCCAGTCAATCTATTGCTGTAGCCATGGGGAATTTGGACCTGGTTCGGCCAAGTTTCCTGATTTTTTTTTTTACTTAAAGAGATACCCAACATCCAAATTTCCACAGGACCACCAGAATTTCAACCTTTCCTCAAATTATCTTAAAGGACAACAGCAAACCTACCAGCCAAATTCCACTCCAGCTCCTCATTATTCTGTTTCCTCCAAATTCTGCTCAAGCTTCCATTACTCTGATTTCTCCTCAGCATCTCTTAGTTTCCAGGGCTGTCAGAAGATGGGGATGAAAGAGACTTTAACTACTGACTCTGAGAAATAAAAATGGGACGAAAAGCACGATTTCAGGTACCCATACACACACCCATGGGTGCATAAGCTGGCCATCATAAGAATATCATGTTGGCATCTTCCCTAAAACCGAAGTTAAGAAATCAAGAGTAGAACTATGGCACCCTTATGGCAGCTCTGCAATCAGCCCACTGCAGCCGGAAGCAGGGCCCCTCTTGTGAGGTGAGAGGTGTGGCTGGTAAGCAAATCGAGCAGTGCCCCAGGACCTGGATTATAGTCTTAAATTCAAGTCTTAAATCTGGCATCATAAATTAAGAAACACAGATTACAACTTGTTGCAGTGTGTAGCTTCACAAGTGCATGGACTTTTACCATGTGTAGTTATATTTTATTCAACTATACTTTTTATACTTCCTGGGATTTCTGAAGACACAGTGTTACCAACCCACCAGTCTAGACTCCTGTGTACTCAAATTTGCAGCCTCAGTATGAGATGGTTGGGGACGTAATTTCAAAAAAAAACATGAACTTCCAAGAGCTGGAACCTCAGGTGGGGTGGTAGCTCCAGGATGGAGTCTCAACCTTTCTGGAAGCTTTCAGCACTCACAGATAAGGCAGTGAATGTGTTGGATATGGGAGCTGGATATGAAACAGCTTCAGGGTCTCCCTGGCATGTTGGTCTCTTGCAGATTGACTGAACTTCACTGGATGAAGCCATCTTCCTCTTCATGTGTCACTGATGGCCTTTTGTGATGTCCTACAACATCTTCCAAAAGAGGAAGAAAGCAGGAGTGCAAAGATCCAAGCAAAGAGATGGAAGCGTTTGTTTCTTCCACTGTCACACTTATCTAGTTAAGGTCATACAGCATGGCCTCTGCAACAGACCTTCCAACGGAGGTGCCACACATTGCTAACTCCTCTGCCTGGTTACGCACTGTTCTGAATACTTCTGGGAAGGATGGAGAGGAGGATTATTCCTGAGCCCAGACAAACTTAGAAGCATGTTGCTCCTTCATTCTTTGAATAAATGATTCATGGAATGCATGCATTTTAAGAAACTGAATGCTTTTTGGTTGTTTTCCTGGAACTCCTGTTTCTGAACGGTCTCTGAAGACGAGCAATAAATATATATACAGAGACATATAGCTAAGTGATTATCAGAATACCTTTATGTGTCTGCTACATTTGCTACAGGAAAATTCATTAATAAACAAACATATTGCATAAATAGGCCAGATAAAACAAAGGTAATGAGGCTCACATTTAACAAGTCAATACCAAGAATAACAAATGATGACTTTATGGGATTGTCTCGTAAGATTTCTGAAAGCCCTGTAAATCTTTTCCTTCACTTAATTGTATCCATGACTGTATTTCCCTGATTAGAAATGTGTCCTCCTACAAATGAAAATCATGTCCATGAGGAGGGTTTCAGTTAGCTCAGTGGTTTAAGTGCCTGCATGGGCAATCCCAGTCGGGCACAGGGCACGGCAGTTCGATTCCCACAACTTTTGTTAAGGCAGTGTGAGCCACCCCAAGAAAACTCTTCTCAAAAGTCAAGTCCATTACAAAGGTTTCAAAAGATGATGAGAATGTTCAGAACAACATGGGAGCGGGTCTCCTGATTGTCTGTGAGTCCAGGTGTCCAGGTGACCTGCCTACCTCTCTTCTTAGGGGCTGTGGGTGTGGGTGGGGCTGGCAGCCAGGGATCAACTGTGACCTGAGGAACGCTGTAATGAACTGCACTGAGATGGCTCCATGCTTCCTTTGGCTTCTGATCCTTGCACTTCCCACAATACCTGGACACAGGAGGGCCGTAGTAAATCTGTCCGGTCTCGACTGACCAGGGACAGCTCATATTCATTTGTATAACAGAGGTCATCTAACTATTCAGCGTGGAGATGGCTAGTACACTGAGCTTCCATGACTTGAGGAAGGTATGTCCTGGGCTTGAAAGGTCTCCTGGGAGGAAGGAAAGTTTTGAAGTCTCATAGGCCTGGTGAATCCATGTACTGCATTTGCGAAACAGCTGCCTGACTTGGCTCAATGCTCTTAGGAGACCTGGGCTTCGTGCTTGTCTGTCAGTGGCCACCATGAGTGCACTATCGCACAGCACAATGCCTGTTGCACTGCTTAACAGTAGCTAAGAGATCAAATAAATATCACGTGCAAATAGCCCAGCAGGGAACTGAATTTGAAGGCATTTAACAAATATTTAGATTTTCCTTTTAACCTATGTCCACCTACTAACTCTTTGGCTCTGATTATTTTTAATTGAGATTTCCCAAGTGTCTTTGTTACTTCTCACTCGTTGCTGGGACAAATACCAGACACTCAAAATGAAGGAAGGAAAGGTTTATTAGCTCACAGTTACTGGAGGTTTCACTCCATATTCAGCTGGCTGAAGGCTGAGTGGAGCAGGACATAGAGCATCCAGTCCATGGTGGCAGAACAGCACCAACGTGGTGGCAGAGGTAGCCAACCATAGTCCCAGCCCTACTAAGACCAATAATCCCATCAGTACTAAAACACATAATCCCAGTGACTCATGAGTCAAGTCTCAATCTATAGAAGTCCCTGCCCAAAGACTACATGAGGCTTTGGGGGGACAATTAAACATAATCCATAACACCAAGTAAGCCTCATAGGAAAAATAGTATCTAATGAACAACTCAAGACATAATTTTTCTCATTATCAAGTACATTACACAGCAATTTATCAAAATAAAGGATGGGAGGAAGGCCTGGGTGACTAGCATCTGGAAAAGAAACTATTCTGAGCTACAAAGAGTTCCTACCAGAAATAGTTTGGAAATCTGCACCCACCTTTTCATAGACTGACTTCAGTTTTTAGTTTTTGCTTTAAATCCTTGTCCCCCTTTATCCTTCCAGAAGATTTGAGATGATCCCTGACCTGCATGCAAAGTTTACTTTTTTTTGAGGGACTGGGATTCAAATGCACAACCTTGCTCTTGTCAGGCAGGCACTTGTGTCACAGAGCTATCTCCCCGGCCCCAGGCTACATTAAAAATATAATTTGTTTGATTTAAGGGAGTCAAAGCCACTCAAGAATTTTATTTATTTATTTATTTATTTACTTATTTATTTATTTATTTAGTGGAACTGGGGTTTGAACTCATGACCTTGCACTTGCCAAGCAGGCACTTGTGCCATGGAGCTGTAACCCCAGCCCCCTAGAATTTTAAATTTTTTTAATTTTTCAATTTACACAATATTTGTGGGGTAAAATAGATTTAAATACAATACTGCTGCTAGACATGCCTGATCCTAACTTTGTAAACAGGCATCACTGTCTAGCAGTAATACTTACTCATATTTTGGTTTGTTTGTGCTGATTCTGTAACCCAGTGGACCTCAAACTCATAGCGCTCCTCCTGCCTCAGTCTCCCACATGTTGGGGTTGCAACCATGCACCACCATGTCCAGAGTCTCATGCACTATTATTTTACAGCAAAAGTCAAAACTGAGAATAAAGTCTTGCTAACTAGGAAAAGTAAACATGTCTTGCCTTTTGGTGGTCCTGGGGAAAGAGTGCAGAGTGAAGGCCTTGACTCTGAACTCGAGAGAGCACTGCACATGCTGTGGCTGGTGCCCTGGAAACCTTGGCCGGCAGCAGACAGACAGGCCCCATGTTTCTGATCTGAGCATTCTCTATGTTGGGGCTTGGAAAGTGCTGGCTTGAGCTTGGCGTGGTCCAGTTTCTGCTGGAATATCCATGATCAGGAATACTGTTGGAGAAGAAGAAGCGACTCAGAATGTTCTGATATCCAAGTTCCAGTTTAATTGTCCTATTGGGGTCAAGGAGCAACAGCACACATGTGTGTGCAGGAGCGGAGCTCCCCGCAGGACATGGGCGCTCCCTTGTCAGTTGTTGAAGGAAGAAGTAAATTCTACAAAAAGAACCAAAGATTTAGGTTCGGGTTTGATATGAGGCAGCAGACAAAGTTTGCTGTCTCTGGGCTTCATGAGGCCTTTGAGTGGCCTCAGCTCTCTCCTGGGAAATCCCCCCAAAGAGGAGTTCTCCTGAAGGCCCAGTGCAAGAGCATGGCAGCGACCACTAAAAGCCACTGTGACAGAGCGGTGGCCATAGTAAGGGGGTAGATGGGGCAATGGCTAAAAACAAAAGGACCAACTCAAGAGCACAGGTCAGAGCACCAGGGCTCTCACTGCCTCGCGGGGGCAGGAACGTGCTTTGTAGACAAACCCAGGTGGATACTGAATACTGTAGGAAAACCACATTGGATGGTTTCAGATTCCTTAGTATTGAATGTTTTGTTTCCTTTGTGAATTATTTCCTGAGCAGTGCTCATCTCAACTGACCTGGGTCAGCTCCTTTCCAGACCACCCATTCCAAAGAGTGGAACCTGAGCAGAATGGAATGTGTATCCAGTTACCCAGCCATCCAAATCCAGCTTTGGAATCAGCAGAGCCGGGGAGCCAAACAGGAGGTTTTCTACTTGCTTAAAATATTGTTTCTACGTTATACCTTTTAATACAAAGGACTGGAAAGGGGAAATGTGTGGAATCCAGCATAGCCGTGGCATTTATTCACCAGATATAAAGTACGTCTTCATTATAAACACAATCCTGAATTATGCCTTGGTAGCAAAACTGGCTCTATGTTTTATGCATAGAAGAAGCCCATGAGATCCCCCAAGCGCAACACTGTCAGAAGGAGAGATGCCCGAGAGGCTGCTTCCTCTGCCTGATCACATTCCCAGACACCAGCCCAGCAAAAGAAGCAGAGGGTAAAATCACTTAGAAGCATGACTAATGCACAGGATAAACACAAGCTACCGGGAAGAAGAGTGGGATTAGTCATGAGCGCGGGGGTGGGGGAGGGCAGGAGGAGAGCACAGCCCGGTTGGAAGTGAGGACAGGAATCACACGCCACTCGACAGGCGCAGCACTGCTGTTCCCCAGGCAGGTGCATGGGGCATGTTCACATACTAAATCACTGCTAGGGTTTAAAGGGCCTGCGTAAGGAGGCATTTCCACAGACTAATTCACACAGTTTATAATTCCTTAATGTTGGATGTTTGGCAGCCAGAAAGATCATGGAAATATTCTTTTGGGGGGAAGAAAAACTAAACTACACATACTTATTTCTTCCTGCTAAACAAAGTGGCATAGCCACCATTTATATTTTCCCAAGTCCACAAAAAAGTCTTTCTTGTTTCACATAACACTATATAAAACACAGGATAAAGAGGATTCTTGCCCACTCAGGCACAAGTCTGAAGGCATGGAGTCAAGCTTCCTGTGTTTTGAGTTCTCATCCAAAAGCCCAGGAGGAAAGATCTTGACCAGGTGGTCAGCCTTAGATCTTTCACTTCCGTGCTTGACAGGGGTCCTTCAAACTGGGAAAGAGAGATTCTCAAGTAGTCTTAGGTTCTGTGTCTGGAGAGGTAGACCTCCGTAGTTCAGGCTGGCTTTGAGCTCATTTTTGTAGCCCAGGTTGGTCTCCAACTCATATCGATCCTCCTGACTCAGTCTCCTGAGTGTTGGGATTACAGGTGTGCACCACCACGCCCAGCTTTCAAAAACCATCTTAAGGGTAGAAGTCAGTAGGAAAAGAAAGGACATGCTATTGCTAGGTGTGCTTGATCCCCTGTAGAAACCAGGAGCAAAATCACAGCCTCTACTTCTGGTCCCACTTGGAGCCCCAGGCAAGACTTATTGTACTTTAAAGGAAGAGTCACACGGAAGCTTCGTCTTTGTAATTTCATAGAAAAACACCTCCAATTTTCTCTCCACCATTTTAGAAAATGTGTTAGAGCTCTGTACCCTCAACTAATAGCTAACTGTATTACTTAGCTTTGCAAACTGCAACAGAAAACCTGACACAGCTAATTCTAAAAGGTAAAGAAGGGTAATTTGGACTCATGGTCTCGGCAGTGTCAGTCTGTGCTGCTTTGCCCTACTGGGGGCATGTGACCTTGTTCTGTGAGCTCTAGACAGCTCAGCTCAGTGTGGTGGAAGTCCCTGGTGAAGGCAGTGCATTTGCCTCATGGAAAGCAAATAGGGTGAAGAAACAGCCACAGTCCCCATCTCTTTCAACGATGTATCCACCATGCCCTTAATTGTTTTTTACTAAGCCCAACATCCTAAAGGTTCCACCATCACCCTCTAAGTGCCGTGGGATGGCAACCAACCCTCTGATACACAGGTCTCTAGGGGACATCTGTGCAACCCCAAGTATTATTTGCCCATCATTTCTGAAGAGAGAGAAGGAATCCCTGCAGTGGTCCCAGCTCAAGAATCAGAAAGATGTCCACAAATCAGGCAAGATTTGGGGAAAGCGTTTGCTCCAGGTGCAAGGAACCGTTGCTAGCACTTCCAGGGCCCTTCCCTGGCCTCCTCACCATATTGCTAAATTCTTTTGCTCAGAGTTAGATGGACCTAAGAGAAGAGGACAACCTCAGAGCTCCAGGGATTCACAGATTGCGATAATGCCATTAGGATTACAGACTAGCAAGGAAAGAACCAAAGAACTCCAAACCAGGAACAGAGCAGGGTAGTGGACTAACATGTATCACAGCACTGTTTATCTTGACCTGCAATGAACACACACTCAACAGCCCAAGAAGGTTTCTCCGCCTAGTACCTTCTCTTTCCTGGAACTGTGCACCTCCTCTCACACATTACGTTCTAACAATGGCACCGTTGGCAGAAAATAGTGTGGAACGTGGGTTCAAAGGGTTTTTTCTGTTTTTTGTTTTTTGTTTTCTCAGCTACCACCTTCGCTTGTGAACTCAAACAAGCAATTTCCTTCGCTGGGACCCATTTCCATCTACCAAAAGAGAGGACTATTTGGGGATCTTGGAAGTTCCTCCCAGCTTTGGAGCTCTGCCCCTCTGTAGTAGGTGTCTATCAACACTAGAGACAATCAACTTAACAGGAGGAAATGCCTACTGTGGTGCAGTTTGTAGAGTTTTCAGGCTATAAAGAGATGGCTCCAAGGCAGGGTGGCACAGCAGAGGACCACTGCAGACCAGGCGGGATGCAGCATCAACAGAAGCATCAGCAGTGGCGACTGCAGCAGCCCTTTTTCTGTCTCTTATATTCCAGCTAGGCTACTCCCTTAGGGTAAGTGGCACTCACATCCAGGATGCAGCACCCTCAATCTCAGTATCACATCCTTAATCCAAGCATCACCTCCTTAATCCCAGTATCACACAACCTAGATTCAGTAACCTCCAAAAAGCCCTACCTATGAGGCTTTGGGAGGACAGCTATAGAGAAGCCGTAACTGGCACAGTGTGTGGCGAGGAAACAGACCCTAGTGAGAACACTTGAATGAGAAGCTATTCATCTTGTGGCAGCTGAGAAGGGACAAAAGAGAAAGGGACAAGGTCCCACAATCCCCTTCAAAGTGTATCTCCAAAGACACAACAACCTCCCAGCAAGTCCACTTTTAAAAAGACATTTAGATAGCACCACGTAATGCAGCAACCATTGTTGAATTCCTATTACTTTGTTTAGGAAAATCTTGTATATTTTCTAATACTGGTTTTTCTTTTTTCCACCACTACTTTGTATTCTTTAAATGCAAAAAGAAAATAAAGTCCCACCAACTTCCTATAATGCAAGCTGAGAATGATGCTTCATTCCACACATGGGACCTTTTGGAGACATTTTGGATCTAAACTACAGAATCTGCTCAATTTTTAAGTAAAATAAATTATTTTGAAGACTTCTGAGAAGATCAAAGACATAATGAATATAAATATGGTTTATTAATCATTGTCCAGGTATCAGGAATTTCCACAGAGACATAGGCTACAGTATACAGGAAGGAGAGCCAAGAGCGATCATTTCTTCTTCAGGCATTCTGCTGTGAAGTCTACACTTAAAAAACCTCCATTCAGGCCGGGCGTGGTGGCGCACGCCTGTAATTCCAGCACTTGGGAGGCTGAGGCAGGAGGATTGGTGCGAGTTTGAGACCAGCCTGGGCTACAAAAGTGAGCTCAAGGCCAGCCTCAACTGCAAACTGAGACCCTGTCTCAAAAAGACAAAAAAAAAGAAAAAACCTCCATTCAATTTTATTTCAAATACAATCATGCTTTCCATAAGTTTCAGGTTGGTCTGCACATAATTTGCACATATATATATATATATATATATATATATATATATATTACATTAGGTTCTTAGCAGTATTTTCCCCCAAATACTCTTTTGTGCAGGAAGTCAGTACATGACTAGGACCTCACCAACAGCGAGGCTGCCTTAGAATTGAGGCTGCCTTTGGGACATCAGAAACTTGACCCGAAGGAGTCTGACATGCACCTGCTACCTCTCAAGCCTGAGCAGGCACCACAGAAGCAAGCCAGAGTGCACACCCACCTCCCATTCGCAGAGCCAGTAGACTCGATAAGCCAGTGACACAGTGCAGAGGGAGAGTTACGTACACTGAGATGTCTAACTTTATTTAGACAGTTATTGTTGATTGACTTTTTCACAGTTCTGGTTGTTGTTGTTTTGAGACAGAGTCTTGCTGTGTAGCTCAGGCTGACCTTGAACTCACAGTGATCCCCTTGCTTCAGCCTCCCAAGTGCTCAGATTACGGGTGAGCACCACAATGCCTGGTTTTCACAGGATTTTTGCAAACATTTTTGAAAACTATGTTCCAGGAAGAGGAAGACGAAGACGAAGAGGAAGAGGAAGACGAAGAAGAGAAGAAGAGGAAGAAGGTGGGGGCGGGGACAAGGACTGGGATGGGGACCGGGACAGAGATGGAGGAGAAGGAAGAGGAGGAGGAGGAGGAGGAAGAGGAGGAGGAAGAGGA
>PVJA010048244.1:0-14294 GCA_004027025.1 Myocastor coypus | reverse complement strand
ATTGTGAGGACAATATGCAATATGTCAACTTTCAAAGAAGAGAAAGGGGAAAAGAAAAAAAAAGTAATGTTGATTTAGAAGGATTAATGTTTAATTGTTTGATCAATCTTATATACCTACATATATTAATCTAAACTGATGTGATGATGAAAATATGTAATGTAACCATTGTTAAATTTAAACAATAAAAAATTGAAACTTAAAAAAAGGATAACATTATCCTATCAGTATTTATGAACATAATTATTCTTCCTCACTTTTACATAGATACTATTTATGTTATAAATTATGTAGACTATATGAAAGATCTATGTCTAGTCTCTCCTCTTTCCTTTGTTTATGATTTTACTTTTGTGTCTGAAATACATAGTAAGTATATTTGATAACGATGCTTCCAAAGTTAATAAATTGGAAATAGAGTAACAGCATCTTTCTTTCCATGAAAATCAAAGGGTGTTTAGTAGAATTATATTGATAATGATCATTAGACTGTTACCCATATGATTTATAGGTAACAGCTTCATTTTCAATTTAGTATATATATTTTTCCTGGAGTCACTGACATGTTTAGAACAGAGTTGTAGAAATTTGATGATCGAGAAAAATATTTCTGTAAATTTCTATTTTCAAATAGAAAGCCTTTGGTGTTTTAGAATTAAGTATGAAGTTTGCATTTTGGGTAGTTATATTGAGTCAGATGACAAAGTGCCCTTCTATTTCTAACTGGTTGACTTATTTTATTCATTGAGAAATGTTCAATTTTACCAAACATCTTTATTATTCTTTTAAGATAATCACCAAATACACCTTTATCTGGTCAAACTCAGGACCTTGCCCTTGCCAGGAAGGCACTTGTGCCCCTGAACTATTTCCCCGCTCCTCGTAAACAAAACTTGTTTTAGGAATTTATATGCATTCTCATGACCAAAATTAATGTCTTATTTTAATCGTTAATACAATCTGTGTCTTGTTTTTTTTTTTTTTTTTTTTTTTTTTTTTTTTTTTTTTTTTTTTTTTTTTTTTTTTTTTTTGTCAAGGTAATAAAAAGAGAGATTAGAAATCTGTCCTACTTTGTACTTCCTCAAAATTTATAAAGGATTGAAGTTATTTCTTTCTTCAATATTTTAGGGGTCTCATAACTGATGCCCTGTTGTTCTGTACTTTTCTTTGGGAAAAATTCTCTAATTTCAATTCATATATTTTAATTATTATGGTACAAACATAAGCCAGACAAATGAAACAAATAAACTCCAAAATATCTCTCAAAAATAAGATATGTGCAAAATCTTTATGAGTGTAATTGATCACTTTATTGTTTGGGGAGTTTCATACATAGTCTTAAATTTTCAAATTGTCAAAATGTTCTTTAAATATCTTTTTTAATGATTCCAGGTTTTGTAGAAATAACCTTTTCATTATTCTCACAGTTAATAGTATGCGTTGTCACATGTTAGGAATTTGTTATTCTCATTAATTTTTTATCTCATTAAATTTGTAATTATGAAAGTCATTTCAAACAGTCATTTTGTTGCTAATTCATGCTGTGTTAGTAATTTGTTTTATATTTGCTAATATAAAACTAATTTTACATTAGTAAAGTTAATTTTCCTGAGTTTTTCGTATTTATACAGTTATGTAGTTCACTGATATTTGGACTTCCTCTATATGTTCACTTAACTCTCCAAATTTGCATTTAAATGCTGCTGCAGCACTACGGCAAAAGTTTTCGTATGGAGTAATTTTATCACCGCTTTCATAACCTGAACATGTTTTCTGATCTTACTGTTGACAATGTAGCTATAAATTCAATTGTTTTACATTTTATTCTCACATATTTTAACATACATTAGCTCTTGCAATACTGAAGTTTACTGTAGTATTACTGCTTTTTCATTTTTAGAATTTAGAATTCATTAAATTTATTACATTTGTGGATTATGTGAATCCATAAATTCAATGATAAATATCAGATATGCTGAATATTTAACCATACATCAAATGTTGATTTGCTCACTTACTGTCACATGAACTTTTAAAACATTAAAGACACATTAGAGCTTTTGTTGCATCTTATATTTTTTTCTTTTGCTTCTTGTTTCTTTTACATGCTAAATACTTGTTCTACTTGCTGTATTGAGTTTTACTTCACTCATGCATTTCTCAACTGTGTCAAATACTGACTTTTAATCTTATTTAATATTTCCAATGAGTTTTGAGAGCTGGTACCAGGATTATCCCCACCGTAAATAGAGAAACTGTCACTTTAAGGATTATGGGATTTGCTCAAATTCTCAGAACTAGTAAGTGACAGACGTAGCATTATCGCCAGCTTGTCCAATTCTAAAAGTTCACTCAGAAAGAAACAAAATTGCTGACGGAAGAGTAAAGAGAAACTTGGGTCATGCATTTATGATTTGTTTATTAAATAAAATATTGCCAGTGATATAACCAAGTAAAAATATTTTGACACAAAAATGTAAAACATTAATAATATAATTGTCTAGAATATGTGTGTTACACATTACATGCATATTCATTTGAAGTGTACATGTTAACCCTATCTGTATGCTTAGGGGCAATGCTTTCTATACTAAATATGGGGAAATTTTCTAAGTATATGATAAACTGCGTTGGTTTAACTTCAGTTAAAATTTCATTCTCTGTTAACACAAAGCTGGCAGAACTTAATAAAATCCACTTTGATGTTTCGGGGGTGTCAGAAGACTGACACAGTATTTTTATTTTTTTTAATTTTTTAAAAATTTTTTTTGTCTTTTTGAGACAGGGTCTCGCTATGCAGTTGAGGCAGGCCTTGAGCTCACTTTTGTAACCCAGGCTGTTCTCAAACTCGCACTGATCCTCCTGCGTCAGCCTCTCGAGTGCTGGGATTATAGGCGTGTGCCACCACGCCCACCTTCTGACACAGTATTTTTTAAAAAAAAATAGCACCTAATGAGCATTTGGTTTCATGAATGTCAGTTGTTTTTCTACCTTCTAGATAAGCTGCAATTAACATTTCAATGATACAACTTATAAAATCAGAAGACAAATAATTTGGAACTCTGTACCTATATATAGCTGAATGAATTAGCAAATACGGACATTTCAGCAGAAAAAGGATAAAAATTAGCTAGGAAATGTACTTCTGAGAATATAACATGTTCCCACATTATTTGCTTTACTGAAGCTCACTGCAGCAAGCACTTTCAAATGTCTCTCCTATGTATTTTTAGCACAGGAAAGTACTGCTATAAAATTCCTTATTAAAACATCAGTCTAGGTATTCAGATTCCAAGCCTTTGCACCTTCTTTGTAATACACAGCAAACTCCTTTGTAATACTGAATGCTTTTTGAACATGAATATTTGTCCTTATTTTCCAGTATGTTAATTATATCAATTTTGTAGAATACTTTTTGCTTAGTGAGTACTGTCATCTCTTGGTAGGTAAATTTACTCTTGTTCCCATCCCAACCACAGAGAAAATATCATTTTGTGAAGGAGCATTATTGCTTAAACATTTATAATAACTGATTGCCCTATCTAGATTACATTACTGTTTCCTTTTTATAAATGGACAGCACCTGGAAATTAATTAGCCCTATACAAACTTCTTAGACAAATAACTTACTGCAGTAGAAAAATTTAGAATAATAAATGTTGATTCATTAAATGTATGAACCACCTGAAAGGCACAATAGATACTGTGAAAGGGTAAGAATGTGTTCAAATGGAAAGGTCCACTAGGGTAAGGAAAAGAACAAAAGAAAGAAGAAATTTGTATATATATATATATATATATATATATATATATATATATGTGACTGTATACATATATATAGGACAGTATATATATATATATATATATATATATATATATATATATATATATCTTGGTATATATTGTATGAAATGAATGCATCCATATGTTTACTATGTATGCAGCATGAAGAAATATGTATATATATATACATATATGTCTTTAGCATACATTTTAGCATATATTTTTATAAAGATATATACACATATCTTTATAACCATATATAGTTATATATGTATGATAGATGATTATACCGCTGATTTTTGCATGTCTACTAAAAAACAGTTAGTGATTAAAGTTTATTCTCCTTTTTAATTTCTTATATGCCTTTAAATGAATTTCACCTGCTTATATCTGGTAATCTAAACAGCTAATTTGAAAAAAGCATTATACAGTACAATAACCAGTATTTAATTCCTTTATTTTCCCTAGTGAAATTCTATCTCATTCTAATTCTTTACTGTATTTCATTCTCTTTAAAAAGTAAAATTTTAAAGCATTGGTCTAAATCCTGAGTGGATTTGACTGACCTTGTTCTTAACCATCCAGCAGAAAAGTATAATAATGAGGCATAAAAGTAAAGCCATATTAATATATCAAGCCATAAAAGGCTCAATTCAAATACTTCTGGCATTGCCTGTTCTACAGATAACTCACCACTATTACGGACTCTTGGACTATATCAAGTTATTTTGCTGAAGACATGCACGTACAACATTTGAATGGAGATGGAACACCCATCTCTGACAAAACAAAACAAACAAGGGGGATATAAATAAAGGACCATTATGTAGTGCAAAAAGTAGTTAGGATAGATATACATCTATCTTCTCTTAGTTCAATAAGAAGAAAGAGTTGTACGTAATAGTGTTTAAATAAGGTATCACATCTTCATCTTTTCCTCTCAGTAACTACTATGAAGACAACAATATGCAATGTATACATTTCTGTAACAGTCCTACTATCCTGTTTTGAAACTGTCTCATTTCTCTTTCTTTCTCATTAAAATTAATGTAAAACAAAAAACCCCAGTTCTTCACTTAAGTTTTTAGTTTAGTACGGCTTCTGTGCTGCAGTTTTCTGCTCCTTGGGGGACGGTTTTTATTCACATGCTGCATACATAGTAAACATGTGTGTATGTGTTCATTTTAACTAAGATCTGTCTGTCCTCCTCTGGTACCTTCCTTTGCATACATGTATGATCATGTTTCACTCTGATAATTGTCAGAAACTGAAGGTGACTCGTGTTAAAATGTAACTGAAAACACATGCGCTTCCTAAATCATAAAACTTTGTATGTTGCTTGTTTTGCAACAAATTTTCAGTTTACTGTAAAGCGTCCTTTTTGTGGATTTGTTTTTCCAGTCCCGGGGATTGCACTCAGGCAAGCACTCATTCTACTGAGCTATCTCCCCAGCCCTCTTTGCGGATTTTTGAGACAGGGTCTCCTTATGAATTTCAGCCTGGATTGGAGTTCACGATGAAGCCCAGGATTGCTGGGAACTCACTGCCACCCTTCTATGCTTTTGCCTCAACTTCCTGAGGAAATTGTTCACAGGACAGCACCACTATGCTTGACTCCTGTAAAATGTCTTTTTAAACCTGATGCACGGAACGTAAAGGATTACTTTAAAAGTATGCATAGTTTTATGGGATTTTAAGGGAGTTGTACATACATGATTGGCAGTTCACCAGGTGTGAACAAAAACAAAGTGCTTCATGAGGAAAAATAATTTAAGAATAAAATTTTAAAATGTTTAAAACACAAAAAATTTGAAATAATAAGAAATTGTGTAGTTCTCCACGTGCGATTCAAAATAAGGGAAGTAAAACAAAGCTGACATGGTTAGACTTTTTGTGAGAAAGATATTTGGAATTTATATACATGTACCGACTCCACACAAGGAATGTAAACATTATGCACCCAAGAAAAATGTATGGAAGAGAATCAAAGGATGGGAGAATGAGGATGGAAGAAAGAAAAGGAGGATGAATAAGGAATTAAAATACATTTAGTGGGCTGGGGAGATAGCTCAGTAGCCTAAATGCGTGCCTGGCAAGCACAAAGCCTCGGTTCCACCCCCAGTACCACATTTCATGTAGACCTTGGAACCCTGGGCATGCAGTACTGGCAACCAAACCCAGGCATGGTGGTGCATGACTGAAATCCCAGCACTGGGGTGGCTGAGACAGGAAGATCACAACAAGTCCAAGCTATGTAGTGAGACCGTGTAGTAAATAAATAAATAGATGGATAAATAAGTAAATTTTTTTTAAAAAATTGAAATGCATGACATATGTGTACTAGCTTTCCAAAAGGAAAATTTATATACTACATACATGCCCTAAAAAACTAAAAACTAAAAATAAAAATTTTATGCATGTAATTATATTTCTCAACAGTACAAATATTATACATTAATGAAAACAGGTAACATTAGTGTACATAAATGTGTAGTCTGGCATTTCGATTTCATGAAATGACACTAGATCAGTGTTGTATCAACTTTCCAACATAGAACATATTTCTCTTAATACTCTCTTTCACTCCCATTCTATCAATGAGTTTACAAATTAAATGTTCAGTGTAAATGAGCACATCTTTCAAATTTGATATTTGCCATAGATCTATAATTTGTTAAATCAACTTATGAGCATGTAACTAAAGATCTGTACAGAAAAGTAAGTATTCCATTGCGTACAAATTTAAATGAAATATAATTTTCATTTTCTCATTTGAAGTTCTCTTCAGCTCAATCTACAATATGGAATAAAATTAGAAATCACATTGCCAGATATAAGCACATAAAATTGGTAGAAAACTAAACTCCAAGAAGATAGCTCATTGGTATAAATGCCTTTCTGGCAAGCGTAGGAGCTCAATTCGATCCCCAGTACCAAACAAACAAACAACAACAACAAAAGGTAACATTAACTATTCTTTTCAATAAACCCATAGAAATTGATCTGAACAACTACTCTAAAGACAATATGCAATATAACAATTGTTGAACTCTTTCTGGTTTTTTTTTCTTTGTATTTATGAGAAGGGTATACAGGATGTTAAGGTTCTTACTACTAGATTGGCTCACAGTGATCCATCTGTTTATAGCCTCCCAAAAGCTGGGAATACAGACTTGTGCCACCACACCCAGTCTCAATTGTAGGCTCAGGATGTCCTGGGGGTGGGGCCAGCACCTAAGGCCTAGAGAACAAACCTCATTCCCTGCACCTGCTTGTATACTCTTTAATCCTCTGAGCTCTTTGGCCAGTCCTTAATTGTTGAATTCTTATCAGTTTGTTTTTAATTGTCTACAGTTTCTATTTTTATTAATTTTATTCTCTTTAAAATAAAAAAATGGAAATCACCCTTAAGCTTTCTATTAAAGAACCCTTGTTGGAAATATATATTAATGTAAGTGGAACTATGAAATAGATTTTTTGCCACAATTATGTATGTGCGGAACGACTCGGGGGAAACACTATTTTGAAACAAAACAGATTATGACACTAAAACATCCGATTGTCTGAAAGTTAGTGACTTACTAATATTTGCCATTTGAGAATTGTGAGCACATATACTCCGTGGCAGTACTTACCTACTGTAACTTGTTAAGATAGCAGGCATAACTTTTACACAAAGAGCTTTAAGTTTAAACACAGTGTTTATAACTATCTGAATTTAAACACAAAACTGTTTAAGGATCAAAATGGTAGCTGAATAAACATTTAAAAGAGATAATGACAGTGACAAAAGAAAAATTCGTTAATTAAGTTCTATTTGAATAAAATATTTATGGGAAAATCCACACATTTTTAAAAAATTTACAAACTTTCCACTGTGAATGCTATAGGGAATCCTTTGTATCCTGTGTGTTGTTATTATTTGAAGTCTAGATCAGTGCACACAAAGTGGTGTGAATCAAGAGGAGAATACAGGAAATCAATTATTCACCAGTATTTTTATATTGACAATTTATTTGAACAACTTAGTTTATATTGTATTTTCATGTAATTGTGTATCAGTAGGCATAGCAAAAGCAGAATTTAAAAGTGTTATGCTCTGATGTTGGAATTTACTTCGATTGCATTCTGTTCCATTTTAATAGTCTGCAGCTGAGGTGACTTCTCTGTTCCAAACAAACTACAAGGTAAAAGAAAATTTCCTTTAGTATCACTTGGGACCGCCAAATAGAATATAAAATCATAACACTTAGCCAAAACTGCTCTCCACTATCTCAGTTGCATAAGAACAATCAATTCAACAGAGGAATGGTGCAAGGAAATGAAAACCATGTGAGTCTCAAAAGGTGGATTACTGAGGTTACCGTGACAACAATTTTTTTACAAAGCATTACAACACAACTTGAAAGAAAGTACTCGAAGAACTAAAGATTATTGAGTGCTGTGAAACTGTTACACTTTATCTACCTTTCTGGGTTGACTTTGTAACTGTGGAGCCACACCTGCATTATGCCTCTAAGCACATGTTTAGGTTATAAGAACGCTCAAACCCTAACCCTAACCCTAAGCTCCTAACCTTAACCCTAACATCCTAACCCTAACAGCAGAACACAAACCCTAACTGTAGCATTAATCCCCTAATCCTAATCTTAACACACTAACCCTTACACCCTAACTCTAAGCCTAACCTGAACCTTATGCCTAACCCTAATTCGAACCCTAACCCTAACTGGAACCGTGACACTATCTTAAAACTAACCCTAACACTAACCATCACACTAAACCCCTAAACCTAGCCCTAACATACTAACTGTTACACCTTAAAACTAAGCCTAAACATAACAGTTACCATAAAACTAAACTTAACCCTAACAAACTAACCCTTACACCCTAACCCTAAGCATAACCGTGACCCTAATCCGAACTGTGACCCTATCTCTAAAGCCGACACCATAACCATAACAACGAACCCCTAATTCTAGCCCTAACACACTAACACCTACACCTTAACCCTCAACCTAATTTTAGCCATAACCCAAAACCAAACAGGCAACCGTATCCCAAAGTTCCTCACCTTAACCCTAACACCCTAATCATAACACCCTAACACTAACCCTAACCCGAACCCGAACCCTAATGCTAACCCTAACCTAATCCTAAGTTAACCCTCCCCTAAGCTTAACCAAAACCCATATCAGAACACTAAACCTAATAATCGAACCCTAACCCTAAACCTACAATAGCCCTAACCCTAACCTTAACCTTAACCCTAACACTCTAACCTGAACTCAAATCCTCAACCTAACTCTAACCTGCCATTATCTCAAATGCTAAGCCTAACGCTAATCTTAACTTAACCCAAACTGGAACCTTAATGCTAGCCCTAACACTAATCCTACTATAAACTTGAAAACGAAGACTAGCTCAATCCTCCTAACCATTACTAAAACAACGTAACCCTAACATCCTACCCAAACCCAAACCCTAACCCTAACCTTAACCCTCACCCCCTACACTTAATCCTAACACCCTTACCAAAACTCTCTAATTCAAACCCAAATGTGAACCCTAACCTAAGCCTAATCTAAACCTCAAATAAGCCCTAACTCTAACCCTAACCCTAACCCAACCTTAACTTTAACCCAAATGTGAACACGAACACTAACCCTAACCCAAAACTGTAACAATAACCCTAAACCTAACCCTAAATCTAATCCTAACCCAGAAGTTGACCCTATCTTTAAACCTAACCCTAACAATAAACATAACACTAAATCCCTAACACTAGCCCTATCACGCTAACCCTTACATCATAACCCTAAACCTAAACCTAACTTGAACCCTAACCCTAACCCAAACTGTGGCGATATCCCTAAAGCTCACATTAACCATAACACTAAAAACGGCCACAACCCTAACACAAAAACCCTTACACCCAACAACACCAGCCTCATCCTAACCCTAACCCTAACTGTAACTTGAACCCTCACCCTAACCAAAAATGTGATCCTATCCCTAAACCCAACCCTAACCATAACCCTAACCACTAACTTTAGCCCTAACACACGAACACTTACACCTTGATCCTAAGCCAAACTCTAACCCTAATGCGAACCTGAACACGAACCCGAAACCTAAGTTCCTAACCTTAACCCTAATACCCAAACCCAACACTCTAATACAAATTTAACTATAGCCCAAACCCTAACCTAATACTAACCCTAATCCTAAACTAATCCTACCCTACCCTATCCAAAACCCATATCCGAGCAGGGAATCTAATCCCCGCACCCAAACAGTAAACCTACCCTAACGCTAACACTAACCTTAAGTCTAACCCTAACACCCTAACTTGAGCGCAAAACCCAACCTAAATCGAACCTAACATTATCCCAAATGCTAATCCAAACACTAACCATAACTTAACCCAAATGGAAACCCTAACCCTAACTCTAACCCTAATCCCAACCCAAACTTGAAAATGAACCTAATCTAACCTAAACCTAACATAAATCCCAACGCTAAAGTTAACATCCTACTCTTAACTCAAATGCTAACCCTAACCCTAATTGCCTAAACTTAATTCTAACACCCTTAACAAAACTCTCTAACCTTAACCCGAACCTTAACATTAAACTAACCTTAACTCTAACCCTAACCCTAACCCTATCATAACTCTAACCAAAAAGCGAACCCAAATACTCAAACTAACCCAAAACGGTAATATTACCCTAAGCCTAACCCTAACCCTAACCCTAACACTAACCTTAACCCTAAACTTAACCCTAGCCCTAAACCTAAACCGAACTGTGACCCTATACCTAAACCTTACCCTAACTAAAACCATAACACTAAATGCCTAAACCTACCCCTAAGAGAATTACACTTACACCCTAACACTAAGCCTAACCCTAACCCTAACCATAACCATAACTCGAAACCTAACCGTAACCCAAACCATGACCCTATCCCTAAACCTAACCCTAACACTAACCAAAAGAGTAAACACCCAGCCCTAACCATAACACACTAACCATAACACCCTAACATTAGCCTAACCCTAACCCTAACTCGAACTCTAAACTTAATGGAAAATGTGACTCTATCCCTAAACCCAGCCCTAACCCTAACCATAACACTAAACCACTAAACCTAGCCCTAACACACTAACACTTACATCCTAAACCTAACCTTAAATTTAACCCTAAACTTAGCCTGAACCTGAACACGAACCCTAACCATAAGTTCCTAAGCTTAACCCGAACACCCTAACCCTAACACTCAAACACAAATCTGAACCATAACCCAAATCCTAACACAAGCCTAACCCTAATCTTCACTCGAACCCTAAACATAACCCAAAACATGACCATGTCCCTAAACCTAACACTAACACTAACCATAACACGAAACCCCTAGCACTAACCCTAGCACACTAACTCCCACACCCTAACACTAGCCTAACCCTAACCCTAACACTAACACTAACCCTAACTGGAACCCTAACCCTAACCCAAAGTGTGACCCTACCCCTAAAGCCAACCCTAACCATAACCATAACGATAAATCCCCAAAACTAGCCCTAACACACTAACACTTAAACCATAAATCTAAGCCTAACTTGAACCGTAACCCTAACCCTAATCTGAACACAAATCCTAACCCTAATCCTAAATTCCTAACCTTAACCCTAAAACCATAATGCTAACAACCTAACACAAATACATACTATAATGCGAACCCTAACCTAACACTAGCCCTAAGCTAACTCTAACCTAACTCTACCCAAAATCCATACCTGAACACTAAACCTATACCTTGAAGCTAACCTTAAATCTACCCTAACTCTAACTCTAACCCTAATCCTAAACCTGAAACAAAAGTTGATCCTACAACTAAAACTAAACCTAACCTTAACCATAGCACTAAAACCCTAACCATAAAACACTAACCATTATACTCTAACGCGATGCTCATCCCTAACCCTAACCCTAACCCTAACTCGAAACCTAACAGCAACCCAAATCATAAGTTATCCCTAAACATAACCCTAACCATAACCATAACACTAAACCCTTAATCGTAGAAATAACACACTAACGTTTACACTCTAACAGTAAGGCTAACCTTAAGCCTAACCCTAACTCTAATATGAACCCTAAACGTAACCCTAACTGTGACCCTATCCCTAAAATTAACCCTAACACTAATCATGACACTAAAACCCTAATCCTAGCCATTACCAAGTGACACTTACAAACTAAACTTAAGCATAACCCAAAATTTAATACTAAACTTAAGGCTAACTTGAACCCTAACCCTAACCCGAATCATGACGCTATCCCTAAAATAACCCTAATACTAACCATAACCCTAAATCTGTAACCCTACCCTTAACACACCAATCCCTACACCCTCACCATAAGCCTACCTCTAACCGCACCATAACCATAACAATAACTCGAAGCCTAAATATAACCAGAATTGGTACCCTATCCCTAAACCGAACCTTAACCATAGCAATAAAACCTTAAACCTAGCCCTAATGGACTAACCCTAACATAATAACCCTAAAAATAACCCTAACCTAACATTAACCCTAAGCCTAACTCGAAATCTAACTCTAACCCAAAAAGTGACCCTAACATTGAACTTAACCTTGAACTTAACATTAACACTAAACACCTAAACCTAAAAATAACACACTAAGCCCTACATCATAAAACTTATCCTAACCCTAACCGTAACCTTGACCCAAACTCGAAACCTAACCATTACCCAAAACGTGACCACATCCTTAAAACTAACGATAAATATAAGCATAACATTAGCCACTGAACCCTAACGCTAACACAACGCTTACACTTTAACACTTTTCCTAACAATCACCCTAACCCTAACACTAAACCTAACCGTAACCCAACTCAAAAGCTAGCCATCACCCAAACTGTGACCCTATTCCTAAACCAAATCCTAAACCTAACCATAACACTAAACCCGTAACCATAACATCAATGCACTAACTCTTACACTTTAACTGTAATCCTAAAAATAAACATTACCCTAAACTTAACCATAACCCTAAGACTACCTGCAACTCTAACGCTAACCCGAACAGTGACCCTAACCTTCAAATTAACCTTAACACTAATGATAACACTAAACACAAAACCCTAAAAATAGCACAATAAGCCCTACATTTTACACCTTATGCTAAACTTAACCCTAACCCTACCGTGACCCAAACTCGAAACCTAACCATTACCCAAACTGTTACCCTATCCTTAAAACTAACCTTAAAACTAAGCATAACACTAACCACTGAATTCTAACACTAACACACTAAGCCTTACACTTTAACAGTTATCCTAACTCTAACCGAACTCAAAACCTAGACATCACCCAAACCATTACACTATCCCTAAACCAAATCCTCAACAAAACAATAATGCTAAACCCCTGTGACACCAACGCATTAACTCTTACACTTTACCTTTAATCTTAAGTGGAAAACTTACCCTAACTTTAACCCCAAATCAAAGACTAACTCGAACCCTAACCCTAACCCGAAGAGTGACCCTAACCTTCCAACTAACCTTAACACTAATGATAACACTAAACACCAAACTCTAAAAATAGCACAATAAGCCCTACATTTTACAACTTAACCTAAACCTAACCCTAACCCTATCGTGACCCAAACTCAAAACCTAACCACTACCCCAACCTTGACCCTATCCTTAAAACTAACATTAAACCTAAGCATAACACTAACCACCGATCCGTAACACTAACACACTAACCCTTATACTTTAACAGTTATCCTAACCCTAACTGAACTCAAAACCTAGCCATCACGCAAACCATGACCCTATCCCTAAACCAAATCTTCAACCTAATCATAACACTAAACACCTAACCGTGACACCAACGCACTAACACCTTTACACTTTAACTGTAATCCTAAGCATAAAACTTACCCTAACCTTAACCTCAAACCTAAGACTAACTCGAACCCTAACCCTAATCCAAACAGTGACCCAAACCTTCAAACTAACCTTTACACTAATGGTAACACTAAACACCAAACCCTAAAAATAACACAATAAGTTTACATTTTATACCTTATCCTAAACCTGACCCTAACCCTACCGTGACCCAAACTCGAAACCTAACCATTACCCAAACCGTGAGCCTATCCTTAAAACTAACCTTAAAACTAAGCATAACACTAACCACTGAATCCTAAGACTAACACACGAACTCTTACACTTTAACACTCTTCGGAGAACTTCCTGTTCCAGCCCAGCCCAAACCCCACCGCTGGGAGCTGAGCCTGGGCACCCGCCGCGGATCTGGTCCACGAGCCTACCAGGACTACTCAATCCCAAAGCTCCACCTCCACCTACAGACCACATCCGCCAGGATTCACAAAAGCTAGCAGCCAGAGCCCCAACACAAGAGTCAGGAACCTCTGTAGAAGAACCACCTTGGAGTCTCCAGACCAAACG
>PVJA010048243.1:0-14295 GCA_004027025.1 Myocastor coypus | reverse complement strand
TTTTTTTTTTTTTTTGTCTTTTTGAGACAGGGTCTCACTGTGCAGTTGAGGCTGGTCCTGAGCTCACTTTTGTAGCCCAGGCTGGTTTCGAACTCGCATCAATCCTCCTGCCTCAGCCTCCCGAGTGCTGGGATTACAGGCGTGAGCCACCACGCCCGGCTTAAGGTGTTTTCTTTAGGCAGCACAGTATTTTTAAAATTTTGAATTTGTGTGTATCATTAGGCAGAATATTGCCTAGCTCACCCACACAAATCCTGATTGCCATGCACCAGCCATTTAATGTGCTGTGTAGTTTTTCTGGTCTCTATGGATGCATTGATTTACATGCTTCTTACAATATTCTGGCCTCCTCAGGAAGATAAACAAAACCAGTAGAGATTCTGTACAAAATGGTGAGGGTTACATTTTTTGTTATTTTAGAGCTTAGGCCTTTCATTTTTTTTTCTTTTTTTTTTGTGGGCCTGGGGTTTGAACTAACGACCTTGCACTTGCCAGGCAGGCACTTTTGCCATGGAGCTATCTCCCAACCCCTCAAATATTCTTTTTTTTAAAAAATGTTTTTTTTTTAATTAATTAATTAATTAATTTATTTATTTATTGTTTCAGAACCTTTGTTTTTTTATTCACTCATTTTTATGGCTCGCTCAGCCCGCCCCGAGGGTAGGGCTGGCGCAGCATGTGGTGCTGGGGATCGAACCGCGGTTCCTGAAGCCGCCCAAGCCTTCCCATGCAGGCGCTTTAGACCACTGAGCCATCCCGCCAGGCCCCACCCTCAAATATTCTTGAGTGGCAAACTGTGTAATATTTTGGCCATTAATTTTCTAATTTTTAGCCGGGCGTGGTGGCTCACGCCTGTAATCCCAGCACTTGGGAGGCTGAGGCAGGAGGATTGGTGCGAGTTTGAGACCAGCTTGGGCTACAAAAGTGAGCGCAGGACCAGCCTCAACTGCATAGCGAGACCATGTCTCAAAAAGACAAAAAAAAAATTTCTAATTTTTTTTTGTGGAACTGGGGTTTGAACTTATGACCTTGTACTTGCCAGATAGGCACTTATGCCACAGAGCTATCTCCCCAGCCCCTGACCATTAATTTTCTTATTATTTTGCTACATTCCAGTGATTGTATTGAGTTTTGTACAGAGAAGTTCTTTTTTTTTTTGTGGGACCAGGGTTCGAACTCATGACCTTGCACTTGCCCAGCAGGCACTTGTGCCTCGGAGCTATCTCCCCAGCCCCCAGAGAAGTTCTTAGTGTTTAATGTGACTAAAAGTATGAGATATATCCCTTTTAATGTATACACTGAATACGATTTGGGTAAGTCTTGATTTATATCTACTCAGATACTTCTAAAGATATAAAAAGCTATTTTAAAAGACTTCCTTAACTTTCGGCAGCTAGCAAAGCATCTTCAAGCTCTGGGCAAGTGTTGGGGAGAAATTTCAAGTTAAGGAATTTGTGAGCTGCCAATATATATAGACTGTATGTCAAAAGTCAAGTACTGCCCAGGTGTGTTGACACATGCCTGTGTAATCCCAGCACTTGGGAGGCTGAGGCAGGAGGATTAGTGTGAGTTCGAGATCAGCCTAGACTACAAAAGTGAGCTCAAGGCCAGACTGAGCTACATAGTAAACCCTGTCTCAAAAAGACAAAACAAAGCAAAAAAAGAGTCGTGTACTGGGGCTGGGGAGATAGCTCTGTGGCTCAGGTGCCTAGCTGGCAAGTGCAAGGTCATGAGTTCGATCCACAGTCCCACCAAAAAAAAAAAAAGGGAACTATTGTTTCTTCTCAAGGGTTTTGACCAGGTGGTAAGGTGTAATGTTCTGAGAGACTATGGTGTATGTTTATTCATTCCATATTTTACTTTTTTTCTTTGGCTATATAGTATCTACATATTTAGCTTCCAAAAGAACATAGTTTATGGAGTGACAAGTTGGGGGGGTATAACATGTCTCTAAGTACATTTTATACTTACTTTGTGGCTGGAGTAGGAACCTAGCATCTTGTGTATATTAGACATGTTCTGCAACATTAACCTACATCCCTAGCACTGTGCCACATTTGTAATTAAAGTTTTGCACCACATGGTCATACTAGTTTTAACTGTTAAGTTGTTTCCTATGAATTTCATAATAGGACACAAATTTTTTTTTGTATTGTGACATGGTAGCAGGATGATTGTAGTATTCTTTTGTTCTTAGGCATTAGTAAACTTAATGGGAGCAAGGAGGAAGCCAATTGCAAATTCGCAAGGAATTAGCAGAAAATTATTGTCAGAAGTGTGCCCTATATATTGCAATAAATAGCTTTTTTTTTTTTTTTTTTTTTTTTTTTTTTTTTTTTTTTTTTTTTTTTTTTTTTTTTTTTTTTTTTTTTTTTTTTTGCGGGACTGGGGTTCAAACTCATGACCTTGTACTTGCGAGGCAGTCACTTGTGCCACAGAGCTATCACCCCAGCCCCTGCAATAAATAGTTAAATGACCAGAGGAATGCAGTAGAACAAACATGCCAGGTAGTAACTGATTCCTTTCTTAGGTTTACTTGAAGAGATTTGAATCAGGAAAAAGAATTGCCTAGTTTTTAAAAATGTATTTAATGCAAATATTTTGAAGGACACAGTCTCCTCAGGCCTCAACATATGGCAATTTCTGTATGAGATCCAGTTTCTCTATATCCTAGTGTGCTTTATAGCCTCCTGCTACCTTAAGTTGACACATGTTCAAGAAAATTTTATTTTCAATAGTATCCAGAAAAACATCATTAGAAACATAAATTTGTAGCTCTTGGGAGGCTGTAAACAGGCAGATCACTATGAGTCTGATCTAGTATCAAGACCCTGAACACCCTTGTAGACCCTTCCCTAAAAATTAAAAAAAAGAAACATAAATTTGGAGAAGTCATGAATACAATGTAAGCTAAAAGTAATTTTTAAATTATTTCTGACATGCCTTCCATTAGTATAAATAATTGACTTGATTTTATAGTGAAGTACTTTATAAGTCATACTTAAGGGCTTTTGAGAGAGATTATTGTTCTGGCTTAAATTTTCATTACAGAATCGCTATTATTTGAAAAAATAGTGAATATTTTTATACTTCTATTTTTAAAATAACAATTATGAATTTATGGTGTTAGAATAGTTTTTTTAATGTCTATGCTTTTATTTCTAGTGCATTTAAGTCACCTGTTTAAGATGGCAAGTGACTGAAATAGGCCTTTCAATTCTGACAGTCTCCTAAAGGATGAAGCCCAAATTTTAGGACCATTTTATTATAGAGGTATTTTCAAAAGGCACAGTACCTGGGGCCGGACAGGATGGCTCAGGGGTCTAAAGCGCCTGCTTAGGAAAGCTTGGGTGGCTGCAGGGACTGCAGTTCGATCCCTGGCACCACATGCTACGCCAGCCCTGCCCTGATGGCAGGCTGAGCCGGCCATAAAAATAAATAAACAAAAGTTCTGAAAGAAGGAAAAAGTTAAAATTAAAATTAAATTTTAAACAAAAGGCACAGTACCTAATGTTATCCCAGAGGCAGTAACTTTAAGTTTATGATGATGATGGCTGTCTTTATGTTTGGAGAATAATGGCTAAAGAAAAGAATCCTCTTTAGATAGTGATTCTTAGAATATCTGCCCATCTTTAAAGCAGTTGTAGGGCCGGGGAGATAGCTCTGTGGCACAAGTGCCTGCCTGGCAAGTGCAAGGTCATGAGTTCGAACCCCCATCCCGCCAATAAAATAAATAAATAAATAAATAAATAAATATTTAAAAAAATAAAGCAGTTGTAACTTTTTTTTTTTTTTTTTTTTTGCGGGGGAGCTGGCTCCTGTACCTGACTGGGATTGCCTGTACAGACGGTTAAACCACTGAGCTAACCTGAAAGTCCGCCAACATACACTTCTTGTTCTATCTTCTCTATTCTATAGCTTTGCATTATTTTATTTAATACTTGGAAAAACTCAATTAGCATTTATAACAAAGTACTAATAAAGTGGTAAATACATTTTTAACACTTTCTCTTCCAACTACAGGAACATTTAAACTTACAATAGAATTCACTGAAGAATATCCAAATAAGCCACCTACAGTTAGATTTATCTCTAAGATGTTTCATCCAAATGGCAAGTATCACTTTTTAATACAGTATTTCAGATTATTTCCTTGTTTATTATGCTGGTACTCCATACTTGTTATTATGTGTAGTTTTTGAGTGTTTACTTAGATATCTTGCTATTTTCTGAAATGAGAATTTGTTTATAGATCTGTTGCCATCTTGATCTATACAGTAGTTTTAGGACTGAAGCAATGAAGATACTTTCCCTTTGCTTGGAGTCAAGGCCTCCTGATTTTGATGATCTCTGTCACTTACTCATTAAACAAAAACAAGAATACTATTTGAGATTTCCTTTAAGTGCTGTGTTCGATTGGGGTAATCATATATTTTCACTAGCACTTAGAACAGTAATTTTCAGTTTTGTGTGTATATCAGAATTGCAACATACAGATGTTCTGGCCCCATTCTAGACCTGCCCAGTGTTGGATTCTGTTAAGGACCATGCGTACAGTATGTTAGAAAAGTGCTACAACTCTATAGAATTTTAACTTTTGCTTTTTTCTACTTTTTTTGCTTTATTCTATTTTTAATATTCCAATTATATATAGTTACAAAGCAGGTGCACTGCATTTCTCATAATTGTATGGATAGGGACCATGTTAGAAAATATATGTAATTTTCTGGAAAATAGGGTAGGTTTTTTTTTTTTTTAATAAACACTAAGTACCCTCTAGTTCCACATTCTTGGATCATCCTGATTATTTGATTCATAACAGTTATGATCCATTTATCCATTTAGGCAAGTACCTGCAAAGCAGCCTAAGTATCTTTTCAAACTTTGTATACTGAATATTCTTGACTATTTTTGTTTTGACTATATTAAAACCTTAGCAATCTTACCGTGTTTAATATGCTTTCTTCTATGCTCCCTTAGTCTATGCAGATGGTAGTATATGTCTGGATATACTTCAGAACCGTTGGAGTCCAACCTATGATGTGTCTTCCATCTTAACATCCATACAGGTGAATTTTCCTTAATGTGACTCTGACCTTGGGTATGTTTACAGTTGTGATTATTTTTAAATAGTAAGAACTTTTTATTTTTATTTATATTTATTTATTTATTTATTTATTTATTTTTTGCTTTTTGAGACAGGGTCTCACTGTGCAGTTCAGGCTGGCTTTGAGCTCACTTTTGTAGCCCAGGCTGGTCTCGAACTCACAACGATCCTCCTGCCTCAGCCTCCCAAGTGCTGGGATTACAGGCATGAGCCACCACGCCCAGTGATAGAACTTTTTATTTTTAGTCAGTGTATTTTACATATTGAAGGTGGTAGACATTTAAGAGCCAGACCACCAGAATATGACCTAAACACTGTGTGTATCTTTTCCTAGCTACGTGCACATAATGCAACTGTACATTAGTATAGATAGAATATTAGTTTAATAGGCTAAAGACAGAAAAGTTAGCTGTTACTTAGAATTCCATTGTTACTGTCTGATTAAATAGTTGTTTACCCTAAACATTTTTTTTGTTGTTGTTTGGGGGCCTGACATTTAAATATTTTTCTCTGCAGTCTCTACTGGATGAACCCAATCCCAATAGTCCAGCAAACAGCCAGGCTGCTCAGCTGTACCAGGAGAATAAGAGGGAATATGAAAAGCGTGTTTCTGCAATTGTGGAACAGAGCTGGCGTGACTGCTGACCTAAGATTGAACAAAAGAAGAAGCTGGCTATAAGCAAATAAGAATTGATGTGTTTATCACCTTCTTATTCAATGTTATATTACATTTACTTTATTAAAAGCAAATATAGCTGTTGTGCTGTTTTCATCTTCCCTTGCTAAGTTTTTCCTAGCCCTTCTACCCTCTTGTTAAATATCAAAAAACACCCTCTGAGATCAAATGTACTGTACCTGGGTTACTTGCAGAAATTACTGACAGTTAATATATTTTTTTTGTAGCTCATCTCCAGCTTTCAGGCAGTTGTGTTACTATACACCAAATTTTTAAGATAAATGTTATACAGTGGTTCTTACGCATACTTTGATGACCAGGATGTTACTTTTAACAGAATAATTTGCTAAAGTATTCTGTCCTGGCCAATCTTTCCCTTGTGTGGCAATTATAAGGGATTGTGTGGCCTGTAGAAAAACAAATTGATATAAAAAACATTTTGCAAAGGGAATGGAGTCTTAAAATTTTGTGTAGTACTAATTCTCAAGCAATTCAAATGATATGCTATTTATTGGTAGGAAAGGACAATGATAAAGGACCCTGCCAAGGGACTACAGCAATACAGTAAATAACAAATCCACTCCTTGTAATACTTTGACAGGACACATCTTTAAGTTTCAGAATACTGTTTTGTTTTGTTTTGTTTTTGAGTTTTTTGATTTTTAAAGAGGTATGGGAACAAGGAATGGAAACAATCATCAGTTTTTGAGCGAGGGAAAGTTGAAGATCTTTCCATTTATTGAAGTGTTGCCCTAGATAAAATTACAATCCTTTATTAGTTTAAGGAAGGGAGCATATCTGGCAAACTTATTTTTCACTCAAATCCTGAGTTACTACTGCATGCTTTAGGTTTTTTTTCTCTTACAAGAACCTTTAATGCAACATTTACAATCTTTCTTTGAATATTTGTACTTTTAGCTATACAGTCTGAGACAAAGCTTGTAAATGTTTTGTCTAATTTTCATTGTTGCCTTTATGCATATATCGCTCTTCTAACTTTGCACAAGTAACCCATGTAAAAAATGTACATTTTTCAAAAGCTGTAAATAAAAAAAACCTTAAAATTTTGTAGTTGAAGTACAATTATATTTTAATTCAGTGTCAACTAATATTAATGTTTTAGGGGGATCTCATACCCACTCATCTTCCTCCTTTATAGTTAATTTTTCTTTAAAAAGTTTAAGGCAAAAATTGTATTGCTGGGATTGGAAGATAGTAGGTATTACTGGAGAGAATTTCTTTTAAGACTTTAACATTTTCAGAGTGTAAAATTATTAAATAAGTTACTTCAGTATATAATGTGGCCAATCAAGGGAATGAAATGCAGGTAAGGGAAGAAAAGAATCCTAGGTATTCATTAGTGTCCTCAAAGTCCAAGATCTGTTGACCCTCAGACTGATTTAAAATGGTGTTTCCAGTCCTGTTCAATTTGTATGTAAGTGTCCTCAATTATTTTTTTTTATTTTGCTTAATTTTAACTATTCTGAGGGGCAACCCATTTTTTTAAAACAGGGTCTTGCTGTATAGTCCAGGCTGGCCTTGAACTCACAGCAATCCTGTCTCAGCCTCTAAAGTGTTGGGATTACACGCATGTGCTACCATGCCTAGATCCCATTTCATTTTAAAGAGAGCAAAACAAAAGCCGGGCGTGGTGGCGCACGCCTGTAATCCCAGCACTCGGGAGGCTGAGGCAGGAGGATCAGTGCGAGTTCGAGACCAGCCTGGGCTACAAAAGTGAACTCAAGGCCAGCCTCAACTACATAACGAGACCCTGTCTCAAAAAGATAAAAAAAAATAGATAAAATAAAGAGAGCAAAACAATAGAAACTCTTATCTTGGTACTTGGGAGACCATATGAAAGTCTTTGTGATACTCTACTGTCCTTTTAAGATGAGTGCTTAAGCCTCAATGGGGAGGGGAGATAATTCTGTAGCAAATACCACATTAATTGGATTATTTTACAAGTCCATTTCTGCTTAAAATTAAAACCCTATTAGTCTTCATTTGGTGGAATGTTCTACATTATTTTTTTCATCCTACTGTGGTGAGGTACCTGAAATAGAACAATCACTTGAAGAAAATTAGGGTGAAACTGCTAGTGGGAAGATTTGGTATGATTTTAGTTTGTACATCTTAAATGATTCTCATCTCTTTAATGGAATAATTTTTTCTAAAGATCTTATTTTTCTTAAAACTCATTTATTTGTTTGTGTTATGGCCGGCTTAGCCTGCCCTGGGGTGGGCTGGCACAGCATGTGGTGCCAGGGATCGAGAAGCATTTGCCTTAACTTTCCTCAGCAGGTGCTTTAGACCGCTGAGCCATCTCTCTGGCCCATTGTGGAATAATCTTTCAAGCAGAGCTGACCTCCAAAAAGATCCCTAGTTACAGGCACCATTATTATCCCATTGAACACTTCATGTTAATTGTCTTTTTCTCCTTTACAATGTTAACAAACCCCACAAATTGCTTACATGTAATAACAAAACAGTCACCTTCAATTCTATACCTACTCATGTGGGGCAGGGGGTTTACTGAGGGCTCAAAGTTAGTTAACTAAGACTTCTTTATTTAGGGCCTGCCTGAAGCTGTGAGGGTTACTCATAGTAAAGTGAATGTGTTGTCTACTCTGAAGAGTGGGAAAAAAAAAACACCAATAGAATGCATGAGATTTACATCCAGTTTGCAATAAAAAAAATCCAAAAAAGATCTATGACATTCACTGATTTCAATTATATATTTGAAAAGTTCCTTAGTATACTATTATAACAACTTAAGTGATCCAAATAAAACTTACAGGCTTTATAGCAAGGTTGCTGGGTTAAAAGTGACTGCTGTTAGTCCTATCTTAGTACTTCTGAGGCTGAGGCAGGATGGCCATCAAGTTCAAGGCCAATCTGAGCTACATGATGAATTCTAGGCCAGCCTGAACTGTATCATAAGACCAGGCCTCAAAAAACAAAACAAAACAAAAAAAAAAACGAAATGAAATTTTTAAAAAGAAATTGTCACTTCAAAGAAAAAGAAAATACAACAGTCAATCAAAGACAAAATAGAACAAAATTTTCAGTAGTTTTCTTGCCAATCTATTTTTCTTTATTTTGAAATGGGGGTCTTACTGGGTTGTTTAGGCTGTCCTGGAACTCATGGCAATGGTCCTGCCTCAGCCTCGTCAGTGTTACAGGCATGCACCATCATGTCTAGCTGAACTGGATTTCTTAAAATCATTTTATTCTCAAGTACAGTGACTGCTCTAATTTTGCATCAGTACCAAAGCTGATCTGTAAAGTTAAGGAATGTGGCCCCTTCAAAACCAGAAATGAAATTTGTATATATATACTTGACCTAATTATTTGGGAACCTTAACTACATTAATCTTCAGTTGGGTTCATTTAAAGAAATATGATTTTATTTACTTATTGGCAGGACCAGGGTTTGAACTCATGACCCTGTACTTACCAGGCAGGCACTTGTGCCATGGAGCTATCTCCCTAGCCCCCAAGAAATACGATTTATATGTAACATTTCCCTAGTTAAAAAAATCAATTTGGGAAAGAAATGTAAAGAGAGAAACAAGTATAGCCTTTGTATCTTGTGATTTTTTTAAAGCACTGTTACACAGGAAATTGAAGATGGGTTTAACTAACTCACTAAACCACAGCTTTCCAAGGTTGGTGAGAACCCTGTAGGCTAAAACAAAAAGAATTACAAACCAGATGTGGGGGCACATGCCTATAGTTGCAGCACTTTGGAGCCTGATACAGCAGGGACATCAAGTTTGGGGGCCAGTCTGGGCCACACAGCAAGCTGAAGCCCAGACTGGACTACATAGCAAGAGCTTGTGTCAAAAAAAAAGACATACACTATAGGAAGAAAGCAATTACCACATGTCAGTCACTGTAAGTACCTACAAGTTAGAGAGATCCAGGTACTTACAAACAAGTTGAGTGGCAGGCCTGGTATGCTATATCTTGCTACATAAAGCGACTGCCAGACTTTTAGTAAATACAACGTTTTAAAAGTTTGTTGTCTTTGTATGTTCATAATGAATTATGACAAGTTAAATTTAAGTGAGAACCATAAAAGAAAAAGAGATTCAGGTATAAAGGCTAATCCTTTTATATTTTTAAAAAGTCATTTAACTATACCATCTTAGTGTATTTTTAAAAGAAAATAATTATTGTGGGCTTACTATACATCAAACATGATGTTCATTGAAGACACTGCAAACAATATAATCACCCTCAAATCATTTCACTGTTGTTTATCACTATTAATTTTCCTCAATGCTGTTACAGTGAGGTTATACTTGTTTATCTGATATACAGAGCCAAAATCACAAGATGTGATTGAAGCCAGCATGTAGTTGCACAGAAAAAAATGTGATAGGTAACTATATTTCCATCTACTACATTACTAGGTTTATCTACATGTGCTCTGGGGTGAATGTTTTGTACAAATATCACTTCTCCAAAGACTCACAGTGTTGCTATGCGGCTATTGCCCAGAAATACACATACCATCATTTTGATTAACTTTGGCTCTTTTTTATTCAGGAAGCATACACTAATTCACTTTATACACTTTCTTTTTACATTCCAGAAATAAGCGAAAATAGTGGTTTTAAATATGTTACAAAGTTGGCTTTTGGGACTTAATAAGCTTTTTGAGAGAGGGACCAGCCAACTGACCTTTTCATCAAAGCACCAAAGTATCTTCAGTCTTTTACCAAGCTCCACCACAGCTGTGGTTGCCCTGGATGTGCTGCATATCCAAACTGAGTGAAAGCTACAAGGGAGAGTTGCTGTGAGTCTCTCTGCAAGGCACCAAGAACAGTTCAAGCTTCATTTCGTCAGGTTGAGTCAAAGTTTTTGAAACCTTTCAATCGCTCTCTCAAGTAGTGCTCTCTCGGCATGAAGACTAGAATTTGTTAAAACCCATATATCACAAGATACAGTAAGTCACGTCCAATATTCTGGACATCACATGATAGAAGTTATAAATAAAAGAACACTAAAATTACTTTAAGAAAGTTTTACATCATTTAGCTGGTAAGGACATTTACACATACAGTTTACTGTTAAAACATTCTATACTGGCTTCACACAAAGATGAAAATAGATAATACAAAATGATCTGACATTTTCAGTAGGTCTGGAATTAAAACTGCAATTTTACTGGAGTCAATAGCGACTTTACATATTGTAGCAGATTGCTGTGCTATGCCCTTTAACATGTGAATTTCTTGGAGTGAAATTCCACTTGAATGTGTTTTTGCTTGTACAAACTACTAAAATCTGAGTGGCACAGCAATATCAAAGACACGAACAGTGACTGCACAATATCATCTGCTGGATTAAGCTAATACAAGTGGATAGAATTTTTCAGGTTCCATTATCTAATAAAGCACTATATGAAATGAACAAGGTGAAACATTTTAAGAATGAATATACTCTGCAACCAGAACTTGTAGCATTTAATAAATCTGCCTCATTAGGCATTTACAAAATAAATTAGTAAGATCTCAATTTGCTTGGGGCATAACAAGCTCATAATGCCCTACCTGGCCTTCCTGTTTGAGCTGATCTAATAGGTCCTCCTTCCGTCTTTTTCTGCCTACTACCAGGTACCTATCATGGCCCACCCCATGAGACTTACTCTTCAGCCCATACTTCTGAGCAATCTGATGTATTTGCTTCCGCTCATCATTAGTCAGCTCCGTAGAAAAAGTCAAATCTGTGTGGCTCTCTGAGCGGGCGTAGTTTCTGATAATCTGTTCAATATCTCTCTTGGCAATTCTATTGACCCTCTCTACATCAAGACCAAGCCCCTCCCGCTTATGCTGCTCTTTGACTGAGATAGGCTCCCGTATTCCCTCACCAGATTTCCCTAAGCCGCCACCCGTCCAACCCATCTTTCTCAGCAGCTGATTTCCTATATTATCTTCTCTGATTTGTTGTTTATACGCCTCTTCAGCAGAGCGGCCCTGGATTTCATTTCTTGAGATCACATCTTCAACAGTGCCTTTCTTCAAGTTGTTAATGACAGTTGGCTGGGTCTTTTTGAGGATTTTCACAGCCTCCCCAGCAGCTTCATATTTGACTGTTTTCTTCACCCCAACTGCTTCTGCGATGACTTCACTCTCTAGAATCACCTTGCATTTCCAGCGGAGGCCCGTCATCCTTTCGTAGACGTATTCAACTGTCATTCGGTTAAACTGAGCTGTGTCATTCAGTGTGCACACAGGATTGGAAGAGTTCTCATAAACTACAAGATCCTTTATATCTTTCTTCTTTCCGGATCCTTTGGGTGAAGAGCCTGAATGGCACTGTGAACTTTTGACAGATGGGTAAGTGGGTTGTGTTTTTTGAAGAATTTTCAAAGCCTCATCAGCAGCTGCATGCTTACTTGTTTTCTTAGTTCCATACCCTTCAGCTAAGCAGTGATCCTGCAAAAACACTCGGCAACGCCATGTGCGATTTGGCATCATCTCATATTTGTACTCAACTGACATTTTGTTGAACGAGGCAGAATTATTGAGGATACCAATCGCATCATTTGCGTTTTCTGTAATGACAAAATTGGTCCAGTGTTTGGCAGAGTTATTAAAAATGGGCTGCCCGGAAGCATCTTTGCCCATTACCGCCAGATCTTCTGGTGGTTTCAGAGCTGGAGGAAATTCATAGGAAAGCATGCCAATCTGGCATACCACAAGGTCCTCTCCAATTGTGTGCTTGAATTTTCGCCGGACAACTCTAACCTCAATACGCTTCTGCAGGAGCTTTACAGCTAGCTCAGTAGCTCGGTCCCTGGACCCGTTCTTGCTGCCAGCATAACCTGTGGTTAAGTAGATATTCTGGCATCTAACTTCACAAGCATAACCATCTGTCAAAAGTTTTTTATTTTTGGGGATGTCAGCAGGAGGAATTTCTTTTAAGGGAGCATATATGTACTCGGGATTTGTCTTACATGCCTGAATACAACGAGTTAGCATATAGGTATAATTAATTTTATCAGATCCAGAAGTCATTTCTGGATTAGAGAGGTTCTTCCAGATAGTCGCTGTTAGTTTTTCGATAAAATACTGCTTCTCAGCTACCACTGACTCAGGATATGTCTGCGATGGTGAAGGCTCAGGAGCTGACTGAGGGTTTACCTGCTGTGAGGTGCTGCTTGGGGCAGGGTTCCCACTGTCAAAATACATGTTGGCTGTTACAGGCTGGTCTTTTGTGAAGATAAATCCTGATGCATCACAATACTGAGAATTCCCATCCTGGACACCGAAAGAGTCTTGGGTATAATCTTGGTAGATATTTCTCGGCATGCTGGCAAAACGGGTTTGTTCATTTACCTCTTTTGTTTGAGGGCCATAAGGATCTTCCTGTCTTTCATCTTTTGTACTACTAGCTACAAAATGTACAGGCTCAAAACGAGGTCTCACATGGAATTTGGAACCGGCTTGCTTTTTAGGAGGATTTTGACCTATAGAATGAGTGAAATTTAGAATTCATTAAAATGGGAATATTTCAAATGAGCCAGCAGGAAAACAGAATCAGCCTTATCATCTGCAAGCTGTGCCAATGGATAATATGTCCCATCACAAAGGGTTGAAAGGACTCATAGCAATAGAAAAATCTACCATAGTGAGGGACACTCCCTGTCTTTCCATGCATAAGGAAAGACTTTGACAGAAGATATATCATGGAATCAGTTATGCAGGTAACCACCATGCATGCCTTGTAGACAGATGCCTTTCCACAGAACAAGCTAAAGCACAGGTGAAACATACTCTGCTTGTACTGGACAGGCGCTTCTCATCTGTGCAGAAAAACTAGAAGGAATGCAAATGGTACAGATGATTCTAATGCAACAATGACCAGAGGCATGTACAAAACCTTTCTCTTCTGTATGAAGTGAGTAATTCTGTGATGGTGTTTTGCATACTTGTGACTAAAAAATGGAAGAAAAGGCCGTGAGACGGGGGTGCTGCATGCCTATAATCCCTGCACTCAGGAGGCTAAGGCAGTAAGATCACTACAAGTTTGAGGCCAGCCTGGGCTATAAAGTGAGTTCAAGGCCTGCCTCAACTGTACAGTGAGAATCTCTCCCAAAAAGACCAAAAAGGAAAAAAAAATCATTAAAAATTTCAAAAGTCTTCAAACTGAAAATGTTAGTTCTATCTTATTCTATACAGAAAGATATTTGCTACATTTTATTTCTAGAATAGCCAGAAACCAATGATTTGTGGGGGTTATCAAATCTAAGGCTATAGAAGAACTCATTGAGACTCTATTAGCCACTAGCACTTCCTTCCTCTAACGCTGTTTAGTAGAAAACTGGTTTATGGTGGTGCATGCCTGTAATCCCAGCACTTGGGAGGCTGAGGCAGGAGGATTGGTGTGAGTTTGAGAGCAGCCTGGGCTAAAAAAGTGAGTTCAGGGCCAACCTGAACTGTTTAGTGAGATCCTGTCTCAAAAAGACAAAAAAAAAAAAAAAAAAAAAAAAAGAAAAAAA
>PVJA010048242.1:0-14295 GCA_004027025.1 Myocastor coypus | reverse complement strand
TTTACTGCGAACTGGTTCAACTCCTGGGAGGCACAGCGGTAGGAATCAGAAAGAAGAACAAGAAAGAAAGTTGAGCGAGGTGGTTGCCAGTCTGCCTGATGCACGAGGATAACTCACTCACACACCAAGGATCCTCTATTCACACCTTTACAAGGTTTGCATCCCATAATGCAAGGTTACCCAGAAACCAATCACCTGATCTGAACCCAACAGGTTTTTCTCATACTGGGGTAGCTTTCTGCTCCAAGCAGGGAAGCCCAGTCCCACCTGCACACACTTGATCAATTCCCTGAAGAAAAAGATGTCAAGGAGGATTGCAGAAAATGGAAAGATAGTCCTTGCTTGTGGTAGGATGAACCAGCATTATGAAAATGACCATACTCTCAACTATGTTACACAGTTTATATGCAGTCCTGACCAAAACACCATTAGTATACTTCACAGATCTAGAGAAAGCATTTCTGAAATTCATCTGGAACCAGAAGAAACTCAGAATACCAAAAGCGATCCTGGGTAACAAAGGAATAGCAGGGAGCATCACAATCCTTGACTTCAAATTATACTCCCAAATTACTATTATAAAATCATCATGATACTGGCAAAATAAACAAACAAACAAACAAACCTGAGCATCAGTTGAACATATTAGAAGGTGTTGTGGAGGCACAACTACAAAGACACTCAGCCACTTTTTTTTATTTTTTTATTAATTTTAATGAAAAATAGCAGTGAGATGGTTTCACAACAGGTTAGTAGGACAGTTACAATAATTAATACATTGCATATTTTTGTCTTCGTAGTAGTTGTTCAGAGTACAAAATGCAGACATGATATGTCTAAACACTATTAGTACAAATCTCTCTTATCACTGAACAAAGAGAAAGTAAGCTGCATATGTAGTCCAACAGTCCACAACAGTAGTGGGTTATCAGTACAACTGGGAATATTGGAGGTTATTGACTTGAGCCTTCTATAGCTCAGCATATTAATGTGGCTTTCCTTTTTATACCTCATGGTTAGATTTTTCTGCTGGATGGTTAAGATCAAGATAAGGCAAGAGCTACATTTAAAAAATGTAACTTTTGTATCTGACAAGTTTAGGATATCAGTGCATGTTATGTTTAAGGCATTTGATTTTCAGAAAGATAGAGATGTTAAGCTCAAGTGCCTATGTTATAGGGAATATTATTAAGCTTCTCTTCTGGAGGGTTAATAACTTGTTTGCACGGCAAAATATTAGAGAAAAAGAAGGACTACAAGGATAGGCAATATTTTGGCCCTAGCTCTTCAAAGTTAGTGAGGAATCAGGGCATATAAGAACTTGTACTGTTATGGCCTATAACTCAGTGGTGTCCCAAATTTCCTGTTCAAGGAGATTATAGGGCCACAGAGGAAAGTGGCTGACAATGTGTAGTGTGCCTAAGGAGAGTCTCCCAGAGAGAAAATATTCTCCCAGGCTTTCACAGAAAGCAAACCGGTCAAACAATGGCCATGACTCATCCAGATGACTGATACCGACAAAATATCTACAAACCACTATACATGGTTTCAGGGTAAATCCTGAGGGGATTCAGCCACCTTATCTTTGACAAAGGGCCCAAACATGTTTACTGGGGGGAACAATTCTCTTTAATAATTGGTTCTGGAAAAACTGGCTCTGCACATGCCAAAATTAAAGTTGCACCCATATCTTTCACCATGTACTAAAGTAAAGACAGAATGGATCAAAGATCTACATATTCAAACATAAACACTAAATCTGCTACAAAAGAAAGTGGGTAGAAATCTTGAAGACATAGGGGTAGGCAGAGTCCATAAACAAAAACCAAACTGGGGCCCTGCAGGATGGCTCAGTGGTCTAAACCGCCTGCTTAGGAAAGCTTCAGGGACCACAGTTCGATCCCCGGCACCACATGCTGTGCCAGCCCTGCCCTCAGGGCAGGCTGAGCTGGCCATAAAAATAAATAAATAAACAAACAAACAAAAGTTCTGAAACAAGAAAAAATAAAATAAAATAAATAAAATTCTTTTAAAAAACTGCCTGGGGAATACTTCTAAGGATCAACAACTGAAATTTCATCTTATAGAAAAGATTTTGCACATCAAAAGAAATTGCCAACAGAGTAAAAAGAAAACCCACAAATTTTTTAAAAATTATCCAACTGTCCCTCAGACAAAGGACATCTATCTAAAGCATATAAAGAATTTTTAAGCCGGGTGTGGTGGCGCACACCTGTAATCCCAGCACTTGGGAGGCTGAGGCAGGAGGATCGGTGCGAGTTCCAGACCAGCCTGGGCTACGAAAGTGAGCTCAAGGCCAGACTGAGCTGCATAGCGAGACCCTGTCTCAAAAAGACAAAAAAAAAAAAAAAGAATTTTTATTTTTTTAAAGAATTTTTTATGTATATTTATTTATTTGTTTGTTTGTTTGTTTGTTTATTGTTTCAGAGCCTTTATTTGTTTATTCACTCATTTTTATGGCCGGCTCAGCCTGCCCCAAGCACAGGGCTGGCGCAGCATGTGGTGCCAGGGATCGAACCACAGTCCCTGAAGCCACCCAAGCTTTCCTAAGCAGGCGCTTTAGACCACTGAACCATCCTGCTGGGCCCCCCAAAAAAGAATTTTTAAACGTCAGTCCCTCAAAATTCAAAGACCCAATCCAAAATTGGTCATTTGAGATGACTATACATTTCTCAGATGAAGAAATACAAATGGCAAATAAATATATGAAAAAATGTTCAACATCATTGGTCATTCAAGAAATTCAAATTAAAACAACACTGAGATTCCATCTCACTTCAGAAAGGATGGCTATCTTCAAAACGTCAACCAACAATAAATACTGGCAAAGCTGTGGGAGAAAAGGAACCCTTCTCCACTGTTGCTTCCCTGGGTTTGGTTCCCAACACCGACAAAAAACAAACAGAAGAGATGAATTACTTTGTGTTGTCGCACACCTATAACCAGAGCACTTTGCCACTCCACTCTGCTCAGCTCTCTACACTGCGCCACTGAACAGAACATGGCTGTGCCTCCCACATCAACTGGTCTCAGCAAGTCTGCCCAGGATATCTTCAACAAGGGCTACAGGTTTAGATTAATAAAACTTGATGTGAAAACCAAGTCTGAGGATGGATTGGAACCCACAAGCTCGGGTTCAGCCAACAGAGCCCACCAAAGTGATGGGCAATCTGGAAATCAAGTACAGGCCACAGAATATGCCCTGACATTCACAGAGAAATAGAGCACAGACAGCACCCTCGGCACTGAGATCACCATGGAGGATCACCTCGTGCAAGGACTGAAGCTGACCTTCAATGCATCCTCCTCACCTAACACCAGGGGAAAAAATGTAAAGATCAAGACAGGGTACAAACCGGACGTGGTGGCGCACGTCTGTAATCCCAGCACTCAGGAGGCTGAGGCAGGAGGATCGGTGAGTTGGAGACCAGCCTGGGCTACAAAAGTGAGCTCAAGGCTAGTCTGAACTGCATAGCAAGACCCTGTCTCAAAAAGACAAAAAAAAAAAAAAGACAGGGTACAAGCAGGAGAACATCAACTTAGGCTGCTACACGGACTTTGACATTACAGGGTCTTTGATTACTGGTGCCCTTGTGCTGGGCTACGAGAGCTGGCTGGCTGCCAGATGAATTTTGAGACTGTGAAGTCCCAAGTAACCCAGAGCAACATTGCAGTTGGCTATAAGACAGATGAACTTCAGCTTCACACTAATGTGAATGATGGCACAGAATTTGGTGTCTCCATTTACTATAAGGTAAACAAGAAGCTGGAGGCTGCTGTCAATCTCATTTGGACAGTAGGAAACAGCGACACTAGCTTCAGCATAGCAGCCAAATATCAGATTCACCCTGATCCCTGCTTCTCAGCCAAAGTGAACAACTCCAGCCTGATTGGCTTAGGATACACTCAGACCCTAAAGCTAGGAATCAAACTGACACTCTTGGCCCTGCTGGATGGAAAGAATTTCAACACTGATAACCACAAACTTGGTCTAGGATTGGAATTTCAAGCATATGTGCATACTGTACAATTGTTAATTTTAAACCATTTTGCAGCATAGCCACCTTCAGAATTTAGTGTACCTTTTAGTGTCTGGGATGCAAGAATTGCCAAAAAAAAAAAAAAAAAAAAAAAAAATCTTGTTAGACTTTTAGGTAAAAGATGTTTCAGTTTTAAGGTGTTTGCCGATTCAGAGGTACAGAAGAAACCTGACTCCAAAAAAGGACCCATCAACTGCACAAAGCGTGGAACTTGGTGGCTGCCTAGCAATCTCAGTTTCTTTTTTAAGAAAGAAATTTAGACATGGCTGCAAGTGGAAGCTGATAATGTGTGGGCACTTTGTAACTCTGTTGTATGTTATGAGTTGGTGCTGAAAGAAACAACAAGAAGACCCAATGAGTCTCGCTCAAAGGTCTCACTGAGATTTGTCTCTCTTGAAGTGACCCCCAACTCTCAGAAGTATCTCACTTTTATTGCAGCCTAAAAAACAGGCTGAGGAATGTGAACAACTACTTTAATTAATGCAGACTACAGATCACCACATTACCATATGCCTAATACTAGGTTAACACAGACGCTAATTGAAAAGATTCCAAGTAGGAGATAACCATTAACATCCCAAGCAAAGGAGGAGACAACAAGCAGGTAGCCAGAAGAAGAAGCTGCTGTCTGCCTCTTTGAACCCCAGCTTTCCGAAATTCTCAAACGACAGACTACAACATCCCTGGGCTTTGTTTATTGCTCTCCGCTTCTTGAGATACTAATTTAGGCTTTTGTCTTGTCTCTACGTAACTCTGTGCTAAGTACATCACTGAACTGTCACTTTCTGAAATCAAACCCTGTCTTCCTAACCCTGACTGGTAAGGAGCTCACAGCTTGCTAGTGTGTACAAACTCATCTGAAAGAGCCTTTTCACCCTGCTTCCACCCTAGCCCTCATCACCTCTTCTACACAGAAGCAGTCCACAGGGTGCAGTAGCTGTTTCTTTTGTGCCATTTTGGGGTGGAGAGGGGGTACAATGAAGCCAATCACTTGGAATTTAATTCCTTTTCATGTTGTGGAGTTTTTCTGCCCTTGAACCAGTGTATGCCAGCTGCAAATTAGGAATTTTTCATGACTACAATCACACAGTGACAACGCTAGGAATCTAAATCGGGCATACATTGTATTCGTACCACTCAGCTTATTTTTCAGCAGTTTATTTTGTACATTTTAGAGTCCTCTACTTTGTGCAGAATTAAATCCTCCCCTTCAAATGCTGTAATTAACATCAGCTAAAATAAAACTTCAATAAAATATTGAAACCTCCTAAAAAAATTCCCAACACTCAGGAAGTTGAGGGAGAAGGATCGTGGTGAGTTCAAAGCTAGCCTGGCCTACAAAGCGTATTCAAGGCCAGCCAAAGGGCCTATCTCAAAAAGAAAAAAAAATTATGAATGGAGCAATACTATTATTTTTCTCTTCGATGTGTAGGGTCAGTAAGGTTTGTCTTTTTTGTTTTTACTATTTTAGTCAGGGTCTCCTTTACTCCAGGCTAGGCTCAAACTTTCTCTGCAGCCCAGCCTCACCATCAATTCACAATTCTCCTGTCTCAGCATCTTGAGTGCTAAGATAACAGGTATTTAATACCATAGAGAGCTTCACAGCTTGTCTTTAATGGACAACACACTTATACCCATACATAAAATATTTTGGCTTTAATAGATCCTTGCTGAGCTCTAAAAGGGCCCTAATGAACATCTTCCAACATTGCCAGTTTCACCAATAACCCACTGTAATTATGGAACATTTGACTATGTATACAACTACCTTCTCTTAGATCAAAGAGAAGAAATCTATTGTACTAATAACCATTAGAAAATTTAACATGTCTACACCCTGTGCTCTGTATAACTACAATGAGGACAACAATACGCATTGTATCAATTATTGGAAATGTACTACTAACATGTTTTGAAACTGTCACATTGTAATTTCTTATTAAAAGTAATAAAAAAGATTTTTTAAAAATAGATCCTTTTTCTTTTTTCTTTCTTTCTTTTTTTCTTTGTATTTTAGGGAAGGGTCTATAGGGTGTTCAGGGTCTCACTACCAGATTGGACTCGTAGTGATCTGCCTGTTTACAGCCTCCCAAGAGCTGGGATTACAAGCGCATGTCACCATGCCCAGTCTCAATTGCCATGTCAGCACACCCCAGGGGCAGGGCCGGCACAAGAGGCCTGGGGATTGGACCACTGGCCCCTGAACCTGCTTACAAGTGCTTTAATCCACTGAGCTATTTGGCCGGCCCTTTAATAGATCCTTTTCTTCCTGGTATAGTGACTGGGTAAAGGAGAAACATGTAACTCAATCTGAGTGATAAAAGAGAACAAATTCAATGACTTTCAGAGCATATAAAACTTAAAGAGATGAAGATATACTTTTTTTGTTGTTGTTGTGTGTACTTATTATTGATGTCCCTCTTTGGGTGCCAAGTGTAGGGATCTATTGGTCTCTCAGTGTAATTTTTTGTCCCCAGGGAGAAACAACAGTAGGAATAAGAAAAAGATAGATAAGACAACAAGAGCTCATCTGCTTAGTTGGTGAAATGGCCCCCAGAACAACAGTAAAGGCTTTCATTTATACCTGTACAAAGTTGGAAGACACAAGGCTGCCTAGCGACTAATAGCACACGATGTCTAGGCAGAAGTTTTTTTTCCACTGAGGTAGTTGAACTGCTTTAGGCAATGAGGTCTCATCCTGCTTTCCTATATATGATTAGTTTTAGCTTCAGCGGCTCCCAACAAAAATATTGGAAACTTTTGAGCTCTCTTAGTTATTTGAAAAATAAATGGTTCTTGTCCATAGTTGACACATTGTAGTATATAGCCCTATAATTGTACATTTAGTGTTTATTGCCTTTGTGTTGTTTAATGTTATCATGTACATGTTTGGTGTACATAATGGTTACTTTTATTGTGAGAAATTGGTACATTACATACACACAGCATATCTTAATTCTTTTCAATGGTCATTGGTCTACTTTTCCTGTCCCCTACCTCCAATTCTATTTCCCCTTACCATTTAAGGGCAATCTCTCCCCATTTTGTGTTATCTGTCTTAAATCTTATTCTTTAAGTTAGCTATACTTTGCATTTGTCATTACAAGCAGCATGCAATATGTGTGCTTGTATCTGATTCATGTCACTAAACATACTCACAAAGTTCGTCAGTTTTCCTACAAATGACTCCAAGTTATCCTTCGTTATAGCTGAGTAATATCACATTTTCTTGGTACACCCCTTTATTAATGGACATATAGACTGCTCTTTATGAATAGGATAACTCTCATGGTTTATATTTTAAATGTCCCCACACCCCATGTGCCAAGGTTTTATTTGTCCATGGATGAGCCTTCAAGAAGTAACTGGGTCTGGAGGACGCTAAGTTCATCAGTGGATTTTATTATGAGATTATATTTTGATGACATTATGCTTTTGTGATAGAAACAGGGGGTGGAAAGTAGCAAAAAGCAGTAGTTCTTAAAGCAGTTACTTCATGGACTATATCTGGTCCTCACCGCCACATGTCTTTTTCCCTTTCTTTTGCTTACCTGGCTGCCATGAGAGGCGCTGTTTTTTTTTCACCTTGCCTTTCCACAATAATGTACTTTCTTCACATGCCCAAGGGCAATAAGACCAACTGACGATGGACTGAAACTTTGAAAATCATGAAACCTTTAACCTATTAAGTAATATGTTATCTGTGTTGTTACAGTGATTCAAAACTGACTAACAGGGGCTGGGGAGATAGTTCCATGGCACAAGTGCCTGCCTGGCAAGTGCAAGGGCGTGAGTTTGAACCCAGTCCCGCAAAAAAAAAAAAAAAACTGACTAACAAAATTACTTTGAAGCAAAGAACTCAGTCTTTTTCACCCAGAAATTTCTCAGGTCAACCGTCATCCAACAGGACCCCGCTCTTTATTGGGAAAGGAGGTCTTGGGAAAGTGGTTTCTAGGCTCTTGGAGTCCTGAACCAAGAACTGAGCAGGATATTCAGGAAAAGTATCAGGAGTAAGATTTACTAAAAGACTTCACAGCAGATAGAGGCACCACTGGGTTGCTGACATACTGTGGTTCTAGGAGGTGAGGCTAAGGATGAACAAGAATTATGGTCTGGCGGGGCCTCAGGCTCAGTGTCTCCACCTATCTGTAGGAGGACTTTATGACCATATCAGGCTTTCAGAGGAAGTGACAGGTGTCAAAGCCCATGCGGGTGCGGGTGGGGGAGTAGACAAAACCACAACACAAATGTAGTCTAAACCAGGCGAGGTCACATGTTCTGGTTTTGTACATGCCTGGAGCCAGGGCCTTGGGGGACAGTGTGACTTTTATCTGTTGGTTTCCTGATGCTTGACACAGTCGTCCTTGCTGTCTGGTTTCTTTCTTTCTTTTCTTTCTTTCTTTCTTTTTTTCTTTCTTTCTTTCTTTCCTTCTTTCCATCCTTTCTTTCCTTCCTTCTTTCTTTTCTTTTTTCGGTATTTAGGACAGGGTCTCACTAATGTAGATCAGACTTGTAGTGATTCTCCTGTTGTCAAACACTGAGATTATAGGCATGCGTCACCATGCCCAGCTTCAATTGACCACTCAGCGTGCCCTGGGGCAGGGCTGGCACAGCATGCTGGAGATCAACCCCCAGCTGCTGCATTCTGCCTAAGCAGGTGCTTTAGTCCCCTGAGCTATCATACCAGCCCTGCTGTTGCTCATATGTCCTTACTCTACCTCCAACCTCACGCTCACAGGTGGTCACAGGACTGAATGCACAGGTAAGTCCAGCAGCAGGTGCTCCCAGAGATCAGGACAAGAGTCACCAGCACAGTATGGATAGCAGGACACGTTCCCAAGACAGTGTGTGGTGCCCCAAGGCCAGGTATGAGCTGACCATGTATGGAGGTGCTTTGCAGACTACAACTACAAAGGTTTTGCTGCTGGGTATCCCCATCACTGGTGGTTCTGGCAGCCTGCTCCACTTCGGGACATGCACCCCACAAGCTCCCACTTCCTGATCACCGGAGTCTCATTTATGTGCTCACATGTTGCTCACATGTTAAAACACATGGGCTGAGTTGTTTATGGGACTGCAGCATTAAAAAATACAGCCGTTGCCTAACACATAGGGCACAGCTCAGGGACACTCACAGACCTGCTGATCAGATCCAGTTCATCCCGGAAATGTCTGCCCTCCTAGCAAATTATTGTCAGAAGTGATTTGGTGGCAAAAAAAAGTGCAAATGTCTCCAGCCCACTTCTGCCACAGATGTTGTTTGTGCCATAGTTCACAGCAACTCACTCCACATTTAAACTCATGGCCATTTTCCTATCGGGCCTTATCAAGTTCTTAACACTGGAGCCCCGCAGTGAGTATGTTGGGAGCTGGAATTTCAGGATGGAAAGAGCTTGCACACCAGTGTACATATGAAGTGCCAGCCTTCTCCTCCTGTGCAAACAGCTACAATCTACTCAGATTTGGGGGAACCATGCTCAGGTATGGAGGCTATGAGCCATGTCCACAGGGCCTGCCTGGGGATGCCTCCCTTAGATGGTGTAGTCCAAGGTCGGGGGCTTGGATGGCTCAGGGTCTGCCAGCCTGTGTGACCCCAACCTCCCCTCCCTTTTTCTACAGAACCTCATCCCTGGTCCCCATCCCAGTGTCTGCCTCCCATGGGAGCCACCCTGTGACAGCTAGAAGGGGCCTTAAATAGCACATCACAATGCTCACAGAGTCCTCACTGGCCAGTGTAAGAAGAAGCAGGATAAGGATCGATGCCTCAACTCCCCAAAAGAACCACAGAGAGCACAGCGTTAGAAATAGCTGACATGCCCTAGACCCATGGTACAGGCTGTGTTCAGTCTCACTTCCACTCGTGAAATTTAATTAGCATAACTACTGATAAATGGAAGTTAACAGTGAAAGTCGACATTGGTGGTTCTAAGGAGGTGGACACTCGTTGGGGTCCATAGAAATAAAGAGGCTGAGCAAACAAGCAGTCAAACCCTCACAGATCAGAAGGGTGTCTTGCTTATGGCCACGCGGGGGCGCCAAAGGACAGGCAGTCAACTGGGCTGATTCAGCCCCGGTGGCCTGAAGACCAGAGGATGGGGACCAGGAGAGTCCCTGGGCAGGGTTTGGGGACTGGGGGGCGGGGGGGGGGGACCTCAGAACATCACGGGGGAAAAGGTGGAGAAGTTGCTGGGGAGAGGACTGGGGTGCAAACAGTTAAGCAACTGGTGTTCGGGTTGGGAAGAAGCCAAGGGGCCAGGGTGAAAGCCAGGCTCCAGGGATCAGGGTGGCCAGGCTGCATGCAACTCCAGGAGAGCCCTGGAGCCGCATTCCACAATAAAGAGTCGTGGGGTGAAGATCCCTCCCTCCCCAGAGCTCACCCTTGAAGGTGCTAGAAGGTATTCAGCACGTGAGGACTCAGACAGGACCCACAGGAGCCCTGGGGTGGGATCAGAATCTCCAGCTAAACTGCATGGCCAGTTGAGGGAAGTAGACGTTTCCCCAAGAAAAGCTTGGGCTGTTGAGGGCACTGGAGTAGGGCCACCGTGACTTCAGTCAGGTCTCCTGCCCTGAGGTATGTCTGCTATCAAACTGAGACACTGGCTCCCAAGTCCTAGGGCAAGGGGCACTGAGCACATGATGGGGTGGAGGCCTGGTGGGCAAAGGAAGAGGAACTGGGACTCAGTGCTGCATTAGATCATCTATCCCCCAGTTCCAGGTGGGTGGGACAGCGCAACCCAGCCCAGCAGGTCCAAGCGCCTCCTGCTGACCTACCCCTGGATACCGTGACTGACCTCCAGCCAGACATCCTTTTCCTGCCACAATGTGGCAAGGCTCCTGCAACACCAACGCCTTCCAGGCTCAGGTTTCTCAAAGTTCTAAGGGCTTCTCTCAAAGACCCTGGCCACCTCCCTGGTCTCCCAAACACCTGTGAGAGCCAAGTCAGATGGAAAACACTAGACTCCTGACCACAGGCCCCGGGATCAGCTTTTCCCTTCTAAAAGCTCTACAGTTTGAAAAGTTACCCTTGTCTCAGAGCTGGGATCTCTGGGCAATCTCCATCTTCACAGAACAGGAAGGACAGGGTGGTTAGACAACCATGGGAGGGGCTCCTATTGCCCTGCCATCCTGAGAGGTGGGAGAATTTCTTGGCTGCTGTGCTGAACAGGTGAGCAGGATGCCACAGAACTTGCAGGGCTTCCTCCACAGTCTGGATAGGATGTAGGTCACGCAAGACATAGCATCTTTCTAGGGATGATAGGAGTCCACCAAAGGGCCTGCCCCAAACCCCTGTGTCCATACAGCAAGGATGTTGACCTCTCATGACTGAAAGGCACAATTGCCTCCAGATGCTGCACTTGGCTTTGTTTTACTGAGCTTGATACAGGTTTACAGTTCACAGGACACTGAGGCAACATCCACAGAACCAGCACTCATGTCAAGAAAGGGACCAAGGACACAGATCAGGGAAGCAGGGACCAATTTCTGATTGGAGTGAGGATATTTTTACGGGGATGAGGCTGTGTGGGGTCAAGGTGGGGCTGCCAGAAGGGTGTCAGGCAAGGTTCAGTTTAAACATGCAGAGCAGCCACAGGGCACAGATGGTCACAGACCCCGCCCCCCGAGCCAGAAGTCCTGGTGGTGCTCTGAGTGGGACCTGAGAAGGCTGGCACCTTCCTTGCTGATGAACCTGCTGGCCCCAGATCTCAACCATCTCCTCTTGTAGTGGTGGAAGGTGATGATGTCATGGTGCTGTGGGTCTCCAGGGCCCACGCTCCCTGCCCTCTAGAGGACTGAGAGTGTGCTAATGATGGAACCCTGACTGACAACTATGGACACTGGGCTCTCCACACTGACTCCCTTCTCTCTCCCTCTGAGGATGTCACTAAGGGAGTTCTTGCCTGGGGCATTATCAGTAAAGGTGACCCGGAAGGTGATGGGACTGCCCTTGCTGGCAGAACGATGCTCTGGGGTATCTCCAGAGGAGAATTGTGACCATCGGTGGTGCATCTCTGGCCACCATCTCCCTTCCCCCTGCCCTTGCAGATGTGGGTGAGGCTGTCCCAGCCTCTGAAGATGCTGGTTAGAGATAAGGGGAGAGTGCTGGAGCCCTCCCCATTGGCCAAGAGGCCAATGACATAAGCCACAGAGGGAAAGGCATTCCCAGGAGCCAGGCAACCAGTACTGAAGGAGATAGGTCCTTGGTTGTTAGCAATGCCAACAGGGCTGGGTGGGGAGCCCTGGGCCCTGAAGAGGAAACCTGGTAACTCAAAGGTCTCTAGGATACTGCCCTGGGCAGGGAGGATAGGGGTCCTGTAGTGCACTGGAATGCCCTGGCCCTCAGGCACAGCCCCAGAGCTTCCTGCCAGGCAGATGGAGCCCTGGCCAATGACCTCCCTGAGCATAAGACCATGGCCATCTGTGATGTGCACAAGGGTGAAGAGAATAGTGACCATGGGGCCACCATTGTCAAAGAAGTCATTATCCTCAGAGAAAGGCTCCTACATGAAGTCAATTACCAGGATGGGGATAGCTTTGTGTTTGGGATCCCTGGCATACCTGACCAGAAGGCCACTTCCCAGGTGGAGTAGCTGGCCCTGGACAGCCACGGTGGCCCCACTGCCTCTCCCAGAGGCCCTACTTTCCAAGGCTTCCACACTCTTGGCCAGAGGTCTGCTGATGGGCTCAGGCTCCCTCTGGAGGAAGCAGACACCCCAATCACAGGCCTCACAGCCGCCCCCAGCACTGTTCTTGGAGCCCTGCCCTGGGTTGTCCCCATAGCAGGTCCATAAGATAGGCAGGATCAGCTCTTGAAAGAGAGGCCAGATATGGAAGGGGCTCATTTGGCATTTCCCAGGTGCATCTGGTAGACACAGCCTGTACTGCAAGCCCCACAGGTGCATCTTCACATGTCCCCAGTGGCAGTCCTCGTCCCACCACAGGCAAAAGAGAATGCACACATGGGTTGAGTCCCAGGTCCAGGAGCAGCAGTTGCACTGGAGCCTGTGGGGAGATGCAACAGATGAGCGGAAGGGACGGTCCCTTGAGCTGTGATGCAGCTCCACACTGGACCCTTGAGATTCTGCTGGGACCCCATCATCTGGCCTGACACCTCTTGTTGGTCCCACATCTCACATTCAAACCCCAAATCTCACCCACCAACTAGAAAAATGAAGTGAACTGGGCCTGTATCTCCTCCCACCATGCACAAGCTCTGTGTCCCGGGGTCCTTGCCTGCTATCCACATCCCTTTGCCTGTTGTCCCCATGATCTAAGGGACTGAGCACAAATGCCTTCCATCACTGGCACAGGATCAGCCTACTGCATCTGCAAGGTATCTCTGCTGCTTGTGGCTTGGGATTAGCACGTGTCAGGTGCAACTCCCTGTGGGCAGACAGAACAAGGCCACTGCTGTGTCTCAGCAGGCAGGGTGGTGGGAGATGAACCTTAATAGATCCCCACCCCAAAAGAAAGGGTGCTTCCAATTTTCATACATCCAGCTAAAGGAAATCAAGTCAAGATCACCTGCATGCAGAGCATGGGGAATTTGGGGGAACTCTGTGAAGGTTCAGCTTGGTACATACCCAAAGGTGGTGAGGATTTTGTTGAGAATTTTTGCATCTATATTCATGAGAGAAATTGACCTGTAGTTTTCTTCTTAGTTACATCTCTCTCTGGTTTTGGTATCAGTGTAATACTTGCCTCTAGGAATGATTTTGGAAGGATTGCTTCCTTTTCAATTTCATTGAAGAGCTTGAGGAGTATTGGGATTATGTCTTCTATAAATTCCTTGTAGAATTCAGTGGTGAATCCATCAAGTCCTGGACTTTTCTCTGTTGGTAGGCATTTTATTACATTTCTTATTTCATTGGCTGTTATTGGGTTATTGAGAGTTCTTATATCTTCTTGATTCAGTTTTGGTAATTTCTACTTTTCTAGGAATCTGTCCATTTCATCTGAGTCTTCAATTCTGTGAGAGTAAAGATTTTCAAAGTAGCTATTTATGATGCCCTGAATCTCTGTTGGGTCTGCAGTAGTTTCACCCTTTTCATTCCTTATTGCTTGAATTTGAGTCCTTTCTTTCCTCCTTTTGATGAGGTTAGCTAGGGGCTTATCAATTTTATTTAATCTTTCAAAGAACCAGCTTTTTTATTCATTAATTCTTTGTATTGTTTTCTTTGTCTAAATTCAATTCTTTTTTTTTTTTTTTTTTTTTTTTTTTTTTTTTTTTTTTTTT
>PVJA010048241.1:0-14296 GCA_004027025.1 Myocastor coypus | reverse complement strand
CAATATGCAATATGTCAACTTTCAAAGAAAAGAAAGGGGAAAAGAAAAAAAAAGTAATGTGGATTTAGAAAGGTTAATGTTTAATTGTTTGATCAATCTTATATACCTATATGTATTAATCTAAACTGATCTGATGATGAAAATATGTAATATAACCATTGTTAAATTTAAACAATAAAAAAATTGAAAAAAAAAGAAATTATAAATATTTGTATGTTTGAGACAGGGACTTGCTATGCAGTTCAAGCTGGGCTTGAACTCCCTTTTGTAGCCCAGGCTGGTCTCAAACTAACACTGATGCTCCTGCCTTAGCTTCCCAAGTGCTAGGATTATAGGCATGTGTCACCACAATCAGCGTTAAGTCAATATTAATTATAAATAAAAATTCAAGACCAGCCTAAGGACAAAAGAAAACTAAGTTTCAATTAATTCTAGATATCTATATTAAAATGGGGAAATATTTTTACATATATTAAAATCTTATCTTGTATGGCAGTTGGGAGAATTAATATCTAACAAAGATGGTAACTACAATATTGAACTTGAATTTTTAAAAAGAGCTATGAGAATTTTCCCTCTGTAAATGATGGGATCACTAACATCATCGTAACACAGAGCCCCACTAATCTCATCAGAATTAGATACATGAGTAGTGTCTTGGCTACTTTTCTCTCCTTGCTGGAACAAAATACACAACACCCAGAATTAAGGAAGGAAAGGTTTACTTAGCTTACAGGTTATGGAAGTTTCAGGCCATACTCAGCTCGCTCCAGGGCAGAGGGCAGCAGCAATACATGGTGGTTGAAAACAGCAAAGCATCAGGAGTAAAAGGGGATGGAGCAGGGGCAGCAGCAACAGCAGTAGATTATCTGCCCCAGGGTGGGTGTAGCACTCATACTCATACACATACTTACACCCATATTCCCAGTATCATATTATGAGTTAATCACAAACTCTAGAAGCCTGCCCCAGTGGCTGACTATATGAGGCTTTAGGGGGACATCTATATACAAACTATAATAAGTAGAATCAAATTTCAACCCACAAATTTGTTAATAGAAAATATTAGTGGATAAATCAAGGTAACTTCATACATTAACAATTGTTGATGTGAATGGTCAGCTGCAAAACTGCAAATATTTTTCAAACTGTTTGATTTCCTTTTGCATTGTGTCAATTGATCCTTACTGTGCAAAGAATTTCATTTTATTTTTTTAAAATTAATGATGAACATTATTATTTTAATATATTTGGTGCTGGGTCTTACTATGCAGCTCAGACTCATAGTGATCCTCCTTGCTTTCAGCATCCCCAGTTCTGGGATTATAGGAATGTACCACCATGTCTAGTCTTGAACATTTTAGTTTGAAATAGTCACACTTGATTATTTTTGCTTTTGTCATTTTGCTTTTTGTTGAGATATCCATAAGATTCTTGTCAAGTGATGTGAGGTAAAAAATATAGACACAGAAGAATAATATCACATGAACTCACAGGCAGAATCTGAAATTAAAAAAGGAAATTCAAATACATAGAAACTGAGAACACAAAAGTGTTTACTAATGGCAAGGGCAGATTGGTTTAAGGAAATGGGAGAGAGATATCAAAAGGTATAAAATTTCAGTTACGAAAAAGACTATAAGAGACAACATGAAGACTGATAGCAATGTATTAAATAATAGAAGTTTTTATAACCGAGTAAATTTCACTGACTTTTTCCATATATGCAAAAATGAGATGAGAGGATGGACATATTAATTTGCTTGATTATAGCAATCATTTCACTAAGTATATGTTCATCAAAATCTTTCACATACATGTACACACAAAAAAAGACAAATACAGAATATGAAACGTTTTTCCATTTAAGTATCTGGAACAGGGTCTCACTACACAGCTTGGGCTTGTAGTGATCCTCCTGTTTTCAACCTTGCCAGTGCTGAAATTACAGGCATCCGCCACCACACCTGGATTCAGTCACTGCCTCAGTGGAGCCCCAGGCGTGAGGTTGTGGCATGTGGGAGCAGGAATCGAACCTTGGTCTCTGCACTTGCCAAAGCAGGTGCTTAGTCCAATGAGCTATCTTCCTGGTCCAGAAAATGAAATCTTTTAAATAAATAGATTGTAAGCATTCCAGCATATGATGTTTTACACTTTTGATATGAATTTTTAAAAAAGATATATTTTGTACACATGTATAATAATATCAGGCAATGGCTGACATAAAATTCTTAAGAAAAGCCCAATGATAACTTTAGTTTTATTTCCTTCAGAAGAAATACTACTGTTATATCAATAACAATTGTTTACTGTTTAATTCTGAGGAATAAATTCAGGAACATGTGCAGGCCAGGCAAGCACTTTGCCACTTAGCCAAATTCCCAGCTCTGAAGATTTAATTTTATTGTAATTTCTCAAATACTAACTCCAATGTGAGATAACAGAGCCCAGAGAGATTGATCTTTTACAAACTGGAAGGGAGCCAAGAGATGAGGATAGGAACAAAAAGTATAAAAGTAATTAAGTGTTATGAGTATGTACCTACTCCCCATTATGAATATTATAATTATTCAGCATATGGCAAATGTGTACTAATAAAAGTAAAAAATTAAATTAGTTAAATACTGACATCAGACTGCTGGCTTACCTGAAGCGTGACACTGAGTCTGTTTTTGCATGAGCAGAGAAAACACAAGGAAACTCGAGAGGATAAGGTGTGATGTTCTCCTGTCCATCTCCATCATGTGATGTGACTTTTCTCATCATCTTGCTTGACTGATGTACCATAATTAGACTCCTGTAACTTGGAGATGTTGCTTTATGGCATTAGATAAATTAATGGTACTTCTTACATTCTTAGGTGAATTAGAATATATTATCCAACCTAGACCACACAAAGTGCAGACAGAGTGGTAAAGAGTAGAAAAATAAAGAACTTCTTAAAACTTGTGTGACCTGAAACTGCAAAGGCATAAATGGAAGCTCAGTCATGCTATAGGATGGTATTACCACACACAAAGGTATTGCTTCCTTATGTATTTCCTAAAAGAATATTGAATAATTATACCCCTTGAAAAAATGTAATTATGGCCCAATGAATATAAAAGTGAAAATGTCTGTGATAGGGTAGGAGCTGTATTTCTTTTTGAAATGCAGAAAAAACTAGAATATGAAATATACAAAGATACAAAATTTTAAGCTCAGTGAAATAAATAGTAGTATCCTAAAATGGGCAAGAGTTATAAGAAGCAAACTGAACATACAGAAGACATGAATAGCCATTAATATATGAAAAGATTAATAGTTTTTCTGACAATGAGAAGAATCAAATTGAAATAATCATCTCAGCAATGTTGACAATTATAAATAAATGGCTTTGGGCTTAGGATTTGTAATGGCAGACACTTTCTCATAAGTAGCAAATAGTAGTGAAGTTTGTGTGGCATGGGAGAAATTAGTTATTTGAATTTATATTTTACCATGAGATCAATAGTTATGTTGCAACATATGCACTAGAAACACTCCTGCAGATATGTTAAACATATTTTAAGAAAAATTACATAATTGCAATTGTACTGATAATGCAACTATGAGTAGCTGCCCAAGTACCCAGAGAGCACAGAACTGATGTGGGATTATGGATGACAACACGTGTCCTGGCAAGCTGCAGCAGCAGTGAGCAGCAAGGAGAACGTGCGCTTACATGGATAACACTGAAACCCCTTGCGTTTCCAAAGGAGGAAGAAGACAGAGTAGATAATATAAAACTTGCAAAGTTTTATGATCTATTCATTAATATATAATGAACTGTGATAAGCATGAGAGAAATATAAAAAATACTAAAGTTAAATGTGTGCACTATAAAAGAAAAGAAAATTAACGAAATTGGCTTATGTGGTATATCTAAGATTACATGCTTTAAAATAGTTTCTTAAACATTATATGGCATAATGTTAAAATCTAAATTTATATTGGACATAGATATTCCATGTTCTATTCACTTTCCTACACCTTTGAAATAACTTTATAAATGTACTTCATGTATATCAAGTTTAGTTTCTTCCTTTACAAATAATTTGTTCCTCGTGTATATGTCCCTTCATTCTTGAGTACTTATCACATGGGTTTTCTTTCCTCTTGTTCGGTTATCGGAAGGAGACTGAGCGCTCCAGCATGGGCTCTCCATTCTCTCTTCTTTTGTGTGTCTTCCTGATGAATAATTTTTTCCTCATTTTAATGCACAGTGCTCCAAGTTACCCAGTTTCTCAGCTATATTCTTTGTCTTCAATGATGTTCACGTAAGAACAGAAGATCTAAACACTTCTCCCTTGTTTACTCTATTTATTGAATTCTGGCTAAGCTGACATCCGATATCTCCTGTCAGTGCACGAGACAAAATCTCTTGGGCTTTTTAGTAGACTAGTTGCTCTACTAATTTGAAAAGTATACACAAGCTATGAAAAGCCATCCTCCTTAGGGTTATGAATTACAGAAAAAGCACAGCTGATGGATTTATTTCAGTTGTTTCTGTTCATGAGGTGGGCCCTTTCCTCAGGCGGACCAGCTGCAGCATGGTGAGGGCTGTGCATCATGCTTTTTCTGAGTAGGGGCAAACACTGCATACCAGGCTTCTGGCTCATTTTTATGTCGATTCTCACCTAGAAGAAAAGGACATTATAGCACATGGAACATTCTATTCTGGAGTCTAGAAAGATGACTACACTGCTCCTTTAATTTCCTCTTGAAATGACTGATGATATATCCCAGATATTAATGCAATTCTTAATGTATGAATATATTTGTGGACTGCATGGTTAGTTATCCCAGAAAACCATTAGCCAAACAGAGAGCAGGATAAAAAGTTGAGGACAGTACAATGAATTGATTACGTTTGAGCAGAAACCTACCGCCTGCCTAAATTCCTCAGAAAATCCCAACAGTTCTTTTATTAGTATGATAAACACTGTCATAAGAAAGAAAAATCAGGACTCTTGAAACCACAATATCAATAATTAGTTGCAAGTTGAAAACAGGAGCTCCTACCATGAATTAAGTTTGAGCACAATGGCATTTTTTGAGAATTTTTGAAATACTAAATTAAGAGTAAATATTTTCACTTAGTAAATATCCCCAAACACTTGAAAACAGGACTTCAGTAGCTGAAATGTGTGCTTCTATGCTAATAGCAGCATTCTTCACACTAAAGAAAATATGAAAGCATTAAATTATTCAGTGATGTGTAAATGTACATGGAGAATACTGCTAAATCTTTAAAAAGAAATTATGGTATATGACAAAATCTAGATAAAACTTCAAAGCAATATGCAAGCTAAAATAAACCTTTCTGATAAAAGCAAGGTACTGTATTTCACTTAAATCAATTACTTATCCCAATTCGTCTGTACAGAAGGTAGAATGGTGATTGTTATAAGTTAGTGAGTACAGAAAATGAACTTTTGATTAATAGATAGGCAATTTCAGTCATACTATTGGAACCCCAGTTTTGGAGGTTGATAGTGGCAGTTCCATAAACATTCTAAATGGATTGTTTTACTACCACTGAACCTTACATTTAAAACTACTTAAGAAGTTGGGTGTGGTGGTGCACGCCTATAATCCGAGCAGTTGGGAGGCTGAGGCAGAAGGATCAATGGGAGTTCAAGACCAACCTGGGTTACAAAAGTGAGCTCAAGCCATTCGTGAAATGCAAATCAAACCAACACTTAGACAACATCTCACCCCAGAAAGAAAGGCTACTATAAAGAAGTCAACCAACAACAAATGCTGGAGAGGTTGTGGAGAAAGAGGAACCCTTCTCTATTGCTGGTGGGAATGCAGATTGGTGCAACTATTATGGAAAGCGGTGTGGAGGATCCTTACAAAACTAGAACTGGAAATCCCATTCAATCCAGCTATCCCCCTTCTGGGAATTTTCCCAGAAGAACTGAAAGCGTCATACCATAGCAATATCTGTGCACCTATGTTTATAGCAGCTCAATTTGTAACACCCAAGTCTTTATTTTTTTTTTTTTTGTCTTTTTTGAGACAGGGTCTCTTTATGCAGTTGAGGCTGGTCCTGCGCTCACTTTTGTAGCCCAGGCTGGTCTCGAACTCGCACCAATCCTCCTGCCTCAGCCTCCCAAGTGCTGGGATTACAGGCGTGAGCCACCACTCCCGGCTCACCCAAGTCTTTAAAACAACCAAAATGCCCGTCATTTGAAGAATGGTTGAAAAAAACGTGATATTTTTATACAATGGAATATCACTCAACTATAAAGAATGATAAACTGGAAGACTTCATATATAAATATATGTATATTGAACATATACTCATTAGTGAAATAAATCATACCTACATGTGTAAATATCATATAGTCCCTAGTATAAGAATTCTAAAGAAGAAATAAAAACTTTTAAGGCCATAACACAGCTGAATGTGTTATTGATTAAACAATGAAGTGACTGGAAGCATATAACAGAGGAAACATAGCAGGAGCAAAACCATGCACTTATGTACACAGGATGAATCAGATATTGGTCCTACGAGCCTTCAAATGGTTCATCACATTGATCATAGCACCATGCAACACTAAAACTATGCTTGGAACGCATGTCATTCTCATCTTTTTGACGTGTGCTGCTCCCAATGTAAACTGAGTTACTGTTATACTCTCTCTCAAGTAAATGGTTGGTTAACAAAAAAAAAAAAAAAAAAAAGTATTAATTGAGAGTAAGAGACTTGGCCAAATGTCATAGGCTTGACAGACTACAATTTTGTACATCATTGAGTTTCCAAATGTCTGCGTAAAAATTGTGTAACTGCTTATATCACATTCTATGGAGAGTTATTAGAATATCAATGATTGTTGGAAAATATCACTTCCAAGCTGTCAAACATGGCTGATATTCAGAAAGCCAGTGATGATAAGCTCAATTACCTATGTTATAGAGTAATACTATCATGAAGCTTTTCTGCTGGAGGGTTGAGAATGTCAGTTAACAGACCAAAAATTGGAGAAAAAGAAGGGGTATAAGGATAGCCAATATTTTGGCCCTAGCCCTTCAAGGTCAATAAGGACCCAGGATATAAGAGAACCTGTAACTCAGAGGTGTCCCAAATATCCTGGTCAAGGATATCATGGGACCTCAGAGGAACGGGATAAATTCATTATAGTGTGTCTAAGAAGACTCACCCAGAGAAAAACATTCTCTCAGGCTTTCACAGAAAGCAAACTGGTTAAGCAATGGCTGTGACTCGTCCCTAAGGCTGACACTGACAACAGTTCTACAAAGCACTGTACATGGTTCCAAAGTTAATCCTGAGGGGATTTGACCTTGGAAGATACAAAAGATGAATGTTTGGTTATGAAGGTCTTGCTTTAACTTGCTCTTGATCACCCAGTGGAAAAGCTTAATTACGAGGCATGAAATGCAGAGCAAGTTTTGTGTGATGAGCTGTAGGAGGCTTAGATCAATAGCCTCCAACGTAGCCGCTTTCACTGGTGGCCCACTACAATTGTGGAACATCGAACTGTGTATGCATCTGCTTCCTCTTAGTTCAAAGAGAAGAATTTTTTTTCTTTCCTTACCAATATCAGTTGGAAGGTGTGTCATGCCCACACCCCATGCTCTGTATTACTAATTTAAGGACAATTTGCAATGTGTCAATTGTTAAAAAAAAAATAATGTTTATTGAAAGTGTTAATATTTAATTGTTTGATCAATCTTATATACCTATACATATTACTCTAAACTGATCTGATGATGATAAAAATATGTAATATAACCATTGTTAAATTTTTCTGTTTTTTTTTTTTTTTTTTTTTTTTTTTTTTTTTTTTTTTTTTTTTTTTTTTTTTTTTTTTTTTGTCTTTTTGAGACAGGGTCTCACTATGCAGTTGAGACTGGTCCTGCACTCACTTTTGTAGCCCAGGCTGGTCTCAAACTCGCACCAATCCTCCTGCCTCAGCCTCCCAAGTGCTGGGATTACAGGCGTGAGCCACCACACCCGGCAATTTTTTCTGTTTTTGAAACCCTGTACTATATGTACTCTTGCTTGTTATTGTTTTTCTATCTTTGTTTCTGCTATTTTTAGTCCTTAAAATAAAAAGTGAGCTCAAGGCCAGCCTGAACTGTATAGCTAGACCCTGTCTCAAAAACATGAAAGAAAGAAAGAAAGAAAGAAACAAAGAAACAAAGAAGAAACAAAGAAAGAACAAAGAAAGAAAGAAAAACAACTATTTAAGAAAAGAAATTATATGCTTGGCATTTCATTATATTTAAAACTAATATTGCAACAGCCGGGCGTGGTGGCTCACGCCTGTAATCCCAGCACTCGGGAGGCTGAGGCAGGAGGATTGGTGCGAGTTCGAGACCAGCCTGGGCTACAAAAGTGAGCTCAAGGACAGCCTCAGCTGCATAGCGAGACCCTGTCTCAAAAAGACAAAAAAAAAAAAAAAACAAACTAATATTGCAACTAAACAGTACTGATGCTATTTGCTCATTGCTTCACTCATCCAATGTACTAATTTTTACGAGGAACTTAAACAAAAGGAAGCAAATGAAAATAACTTATGGAAAACAATGGTAACACCTTATGTCACTTCCTCACTGTGTAATGTGAAAATGAAATAGTTTTAGAATTAATCTTAGAGGTGCAATACTGGGGATCAAACTGGAACCTTAAGCTTGCCAGGCAGGCGATTATACTGTTGAGCTATAATCCTAGTTGTCTTAATCTTGGGGTTTTGAAAGAATTAATCTTCTAAAATAATGGATGGCAACTAATAATTCCCCTTGAGTGTTGTATTTTGCTGCTATGTACCAAGTTGAAGAGGATGCCATAAAAGAACAAAAGTCTTGTTTTGAGCTACAAAGGAGAGGGGCTAAATTAGGTAAAATAAATAAGCTATAAGAAATGATTGTCACTTCTATTTCTGTGTGAGAAAGATAAACTAAACAGTGAGTCTTATCAAATTGATTATCAACTTGAATTCTTTCTTTATTTGGTCTCATATATACTTTGCAGAAGACAGATTATTTTATTTATTGAATGAAGTATTTTATAATGGAATAAATAAAATAGTATGATTTTTATTGGTTATAGTTATTAAACTACAATTAATCAAGAATCATATAAAATTGATTACTTAGGGGTAAATATATTTCAGAAAACAATCTTTTTCTTTCTATTTCATACAACTTCATGCTTTTAAACAGCAGCTTATACCAGAGAATTATGGAATAAAAATAGAATTTATCATTGTGAGATGTCTACAGAATTCTTCAGTTTCTATATTTCACAGTTTGAAATAAGATGAATTGGTGCAAAAATTTTGTAAGCAAATACTTTAACAATGTGATCCTTTGTGTTTATTTCTACAGATATGCAAATCATGCTTCCATTTAAAGAAAATACTTACAGTTAATCTATGTTTCTAGAGAATAGACACTGTAGAGTAAGAAACAAATTAACACATTTCTCAACAATGTTCTTATATATGAACCCATTTTTAGATGGAAATGCACCTTCCCCTTCCCTGTGGGACTCCTAATACTGTGAGGAAGGCCAAGGAGCTTTTACCCTTTGAGATCCCTTGGGATCACTGCTTTCTTCCATTTCCTCACAAGTGTCTACCTCCTCTGGGCACATTGAACCAGAGCCATACTCAGAAAACTTTCTGCAGCCAAAGTGAATCTAAATAACACTCTAACTCCTCAGCTAGTCTTCAGACCTTGCTGACTGTTGGAAGATTGTGAAATTTGTTATTTCTGTGGAGATACTGAATCATAACACAATGTGGTTTTAAAACGCACAGTATAGGGTAAGTGTCCATACTTGCAAGATTGAAGTTGAAAACTAATTAAGGTCCTGCACATTCTAAGGGCCATAGTTTATTGATTGTTTGCTATGTTAAAGTATTTTCATATGGCAAATTATTTAATTATCATGATAATAGAGGAGATGAAAAATAATTAAGATTAAAGGAAGATTAAAAGTTTCCTTCAAGTTTAGTAGATAATGAATGATTTAAGCTTTAAAGCCAGACCAGTTAAATAAGATAATCATTATAATTCTACTCTGAGCATGACATTCCTTACTTTCATGGATTTGGTGACAAATCTAAGAGTAATTCAAAAATTCAATTAAACACAATTAATTAAAACATTACTTAAAATTTTTAATCTTGATACACTAAATAAGATATAAATAAGAAATGTAATTGCCTCAGTGTGATTCATTTTTTGTCACATTGGAACGACCTTAATAACACTGTGTGCCCTTGAGGTTAATTTGGTGCAAAATATTACTCAGACTATGGCTAATTTTCCCCATTATTCTGTTGTAATTGTGGTACTGACAAGCACTTAATTTCAGCCAATGAAAATGTTGCAGCACTTAAGTTATTAGTGGATTGGAACAAATCATGTCATGTGAGCATCATTAATCAAAGAGAAATTTTCTCTTATATTAGGAGAATGAATTTGAGACATACAGAAAAGTAAATTTGCAAGGGACTGTCTAGGGGAGTCAATGCTTGGTTTTTGTTTTTCTAAGGGAAAAGCTGAAAATTGTAAAGTTGTCCTTAGATGAGACATGCACTACCACATCAACACATGCCTCTTACACATTTTGAGTATTTTGAGTCAAATTTCTATTACTTTTAATAGACTTCTGTCTTAATACTGAAAGCACTAAAGTGCACAGACTTTTTAGTAGTGCAATATCTAGCATACCTGCAATAATAACAGCATTTAAGACCTAATGAATTGAAGGTGGAAAAAGTCTTCCAGTAAACAATTTGAGCCAGTTGCCTATGAACTGAAGAGTGCCGAAAGAGGTTAGTGACCATCAAACAATGGTTTATGATATGAAATTTCATGATGTAATTGAAGTAAAGAAGACTAATACAAACTTATAAGTGAAAGAAAAAAATAATACAGAATACTGGAGATTACAAGCATATATACAATTATTTTACAAAAGAAAAACACCCACACAAGTTGAAAATATTGATTCAGGTATTAGGGACCTGGCCAAGTTTGCTGACTACTTATGAGAGGGATATAGCAAGGGGTGAAATAACAACAGGATGGACAAAGATGAAGATCTCTTTGTCTGGTCCACTATTTATTGAGCATATACACACATTTTCAGAGGGGAAAGCGTACTTTTCCCAGAACAGGGTGGTGATTGCTGTGAATAGTGCAAATAGCAAACTGTTCTTGCAAAGAAGACACAAGAGTCGATAAGAAATGGTTTTATTTCCTAAGTGAAATTTTTACTTCTGCTCTGACCTTGTTTTGAAGATCCTTGTCTTCTTCAGCAGGTTGATCATTCCTTGTGACTGAATAGAGAATCATAAAATACAGGTCTTCAACAGGCAAAAGCTGGGAGTTTCTGTGTTTTATTCTGGTTTACAGGTGGGACAAGGGTGGCACTGGATGTCCTCTGTACTATGTTCCCAACACTGGGCTAAATAAATTTTATTTCCTGAGTATCTTTGGGTTTGGAGGCAGCAATAGTATCACTGAGAGAAAACCTGAGGGAAGACATTGGAAAGAAAGGGCTGCAGGGGGTGGGGAGATAGCTCCGTGGCACAAGTGCCTGCCTGGCAAGTGCAAGGTTGTGAGTTTGAACCCCAGTCCCACCAAAAAAAAAAAAAAAGAAAGGGCTGCAAACATTATAAATTTATAGAGTACTTTATAAGTCACATGTCGGCAAAATGAAGTTCTATTAGCTTGAGCTAAAAGTTATAGTGAAAATCATCACAACGATGGTTTCAGAGAAATAGTTACTGTTCTTTTTATGAAAATAATTACTAGAGAAGCTGAGATAGGAGGATCACTATGATTCTGAACTGCATAGCAAAAACTTGTGTCAAAAATTATAAAAAACATCAACCAACTAGAAAGCTGACTTATGTTTCATGAAGATAATTAAATGCATAAAGACACGTCTCTCAAAAATTGTGCAACTTCTGAGATTAAATAAATAACTAGTAAAATAGTACAAAAATAGAATGAATTGATGTTGAGATATCCAGCAAAAATATGAAAGTTTATAAATAAAAGTAAAATATAACAATGAAATAAATGCACACTAACTAGAAATAAAATCTTTATAGGCAGAAGATTCACAAATCTATGTAATTAAATTGATCTGGTACACAATGGAGATGACGGGATTTGTGGTCAGTGGAATGACCCCCTTCTGCACAAATATAACTTGAGAATAACCATTGTTAGCATAACAGTGATTTAGAAGCTGACTTAGTGAGAAAGCGTTGACAGTTCACTTGGATCAGCAGAGGGGTAAGTAAGACTAAAGCCTAAGTCTTCAGCATGTATTTCATTTTTGTCTTAGACTATGGATCAGATTTCTTTTCACCTCTGGGCACGGACATTTTAATCATGTAAAGATATTCTCCAAAACTAGCATTTTTCTTTCTTCAAGGCTAAAAGAGCCAAAGTAGGTAACAAGTAAATTTCAGAAATGGTGAGAAAATCATTAACACCCTCTCCACTCCCAGATTTCAGAATCTTCAGACCCATGCACAAATGTATTATAGGGTAGCTTCTCCCTGAGGGGTAGCTTACAATGTTTTCAGGACGCTTTTATCCACTGGACATGTTTGCTAAAGTCCAAGGTGATTATAGGAAAGAATAACAGGTAACTGAGAAAGGGTAGGTAATATCTAGCATAGATTAGACCTAATTACAATTCTCTGTCACAAGGAACAATAAAGAGATAAGCAGTCATGTTTATTGATAAATACAGTAAAGGTATTGATAGAAATAATGGAAAATGTCAGTGAGAAAGGAAAGAAAGGTTATTTTCAAAATGTTTTAGGGAAAAATGAAAACCATGGATATAAGAAAATATAAAAATGAAAGTTTCATGGATCTGGTTATTAATAATCTGAATATTGCCAAATATTAAATTTATAAACTACTAAACTCTTTTATAAAAATATTTTCTTTGATTTTTAATTTTTAGAATTGTTTTGTTTTTTATTATTTTTAATAAGAAATAACATTGTGACAGTTTCAAAACATGATAGTAGCACATTCCCTATATTTGATACCATGCATGTTATTGTCTTCATAGTAGTCATTTAGAGCATAGGATGCAGACATGATAATTTTTCTAATTATTATTGATTTCTTCTCAGGATGAGGCAGGAATATTGGTGAGAGTTTGAGACCAGCCTGTGCTACAAAATAAGCTCAAGTCCAGCCTGAACTGCATAGCAAGACCCTGTCTCAAAAAGACAAAAAAAAAAAAAAAAAAGTTTATTCTCATTGAAGTAAGACAAAGTAGGTGTATACATAGAGCAATATTCCATAATAGTAGTGGGTTATTGGCAGAACTGGCAATGTTGGAAGTTGTTGATTTAAGCATTTTACAGCTCAACATATTAATCTAGCTTTACTTTTTTATGCCTTATGGTTAAACTTTTCTGCTGGGTGATTAAGGGCAAATTAAAGCAAAACCTGTATAACAGAACATGCAACTTTTGCATCTCCCAAGGTTAGCCAAGTCCCCTCAGGATTTACCTTGAAACTCTATACAGTGCTTTGTAGCACTATTTTATTGTCAGCCATCTGGATGAGTCACATTGTTTGGCCACTTTGCTCTCTGTGAAAGCCTGAGTTATAGAGTAATAGTATCACTAATATTTTCTTGTGGAGAGTTAAGAATGTAAGTTTATAGACCAAAAAATTAGAGAAAAAGAAGAGCTACAAGGATAGTCAATATTTTGGCCCTACAAAAACCATATTCTTGACAGGCTACAATTTTGTATTTCCTTGAATTTCCAAATATCTGTGTCAAAATTGTGTAACTGCTTATAACACATTGTATGGAAAGTTATTAGAATATCAATGATGGTCAGAAAATATCACTTACAAGTTAAGTCAAAGATATTTGATACTCAGAAAGCCAGGGATGACAAGCCTAATACCTATGTTATAGAGTAATAGTATCACAAAATTCTTCTTCTGGAGGGTTAAGAATGTAAGTTAACAGACCAAAAATTGGAGAAAAGGAAGGGCTATAAGGATAGCCAATATTTTGGCCCTAGCCCTTCAAGGTCAGTAAAGACCCAGCATATAAGAGAACCTGTGCTGTAATATCCTATAACTCAGAGGTGTCCCAAAGTTTCTGGTCAAGGAGATTATGGGACCTCAGAGGAAAGGAATGAATGAACTGCAGTGCATCTAAGGAGAGTCACCCAGAGAAAAACATTCTCTCAGGCTTTCACAGAAAGCAAAATGGCCAGGCAATGGCCGT
>PVJA010048240.1:0-14286 GCA_004027025.1 Myocastor coypus | reverse complement strand
CCAGTGATGATAAGCTCAAGTACCTATGTTATAGAGTAATAGTATCACAAAGCTTTTCTGCTGGAGGGTTAAGAATGTAAGTTAACAGACCAAAAATTGGAGGAAAAGAAGGGCTATAAGGAAAGCCAATATTTTGGCCCTAGCCCTTCAAGGTCAATAAGGACCCAGGATATAAGAGAACCTGTGCTGTAATATCCTATAACTCAGAGGTGTCCCAAATTTCCTGGTCAAGGGCATTATGGGACCTCAGAGGAAAGGGATGAATGAACTATAGTGCGTCTAAGGAGAGTCACCCAGAGGAAAACACTCTCTCAGGCTTTCACAGAAAGCAAACTGGCCAAACAATGGCTGTGACTCGTCCTGAAGGCTGACGCTAGATTGGTAAAATTTCTATACTCAGTCAAAATGTTGTGAAGTATGCGGGCAAAGTAAGTAATTTTCAGAGTGTTGTGAGTAAAGGAATTTTGATGCACTCTAAACAATGTGAATATCAGAAAATGAATCTGAGAAATGTTCAAGAAGAAATAGTAGTCAGCAATAAAATCAATAACACATATGCTAAGCAATTTATCTTAAGTAGTAGTGATCCAGATATAATATTTCAGATTATCTCAATATGGAAGGAAAAGGGGCTGGGGAGATAGCTCTGTGACACAAGTGCCTGACTGCCAAGTGCAAGGTCATGAGTTTGAACCCTAGTCTCGAAAAAAAAAAATATGGAAGGAAAAGGCCAGATGAAATAAAAGGCCTAATGCAGCAGCAACATAAATTTACTGGTTTGCCTTTGATCCTAATAGAAAAATATATAAATGTGTACCTTAAAAAGTAAAGGTTAACTCCTACAGTAAAGGATGTATAAGAATAGAATGTATAATTTCCTAACTACAGATAAAAACAACACAAATTTTTTATAAAAATAAACATAGACAAAAAATTGGAAGGATGAGAGGAATAATTTGAAAGTGAACAAAATACATGTTATACATTAGCATACAGTTAATTGTAGACATAAACATAGGCACAAAGAAAATTAAATTCCTGAACTAAAAAGAGAAATCTACATAGCATTATTAAACTCAGCTATCACTATCAAAAGTGTAGGTAGGTACATTAAGTGATTTTGAGAAGTAGAGTAAGTACAGCAAATCAGAAAAGTTAGAACTAAAGGTCAAACCATCTTAAAGTGAATATATGTATATAAACCATAGTAGTACATAACATATGTATATGGTATATTTTTATGATAAAGCATACCATTAAGATAGATCTTAAAATTCTAGTAGTCTTAAAATCTGACTGAAATACAAAAATCAATCTATAATCATAGACATCATAACATTCTTCCTACAATTCATGAAAAATAAGGCATACAAGTCTAAGTGTACATATAAAAATTTTTAACAAAGTATTCCAGGTTTAACCTAATTGACATGCAGAAAAGAAGTATAACTTTATCTGCTTACTAAGTCATGAGGATCAGAATTTTAACAATGATCCTAAAGTTCCAGGCTGGTCTCGAACTCGCACCAATCCTCCTGCCTCAGCCTCCTGAGTGCTGGGATTACAGGCGTGCGCCACCACACCCGGCTGAAATAATATTTTAATATGAAAAGAATTCTAGTGGTGTAAATCCTTTTGAAAGTACAATTAAAGGAAAATAAAAGGGTAATAAATGTGATACTGAAAGTTTTTAGCATCTCCATCATCTTTGATTTTCCATTAGGAGATGTTGGTATAGGACTTAAATAACTTGTATAATAATGGGATGTATAATTTTGGAAGATGTTACTGTGGCCAGACCAAAAAAAAAAAAAAAGAAAATTCCAATGTGTCTAGCTCTACTTTTAATTGTTTCTGTTTCACTTTCTTAAAAATATTTATAGGTCAAGTCAGACTTAAAAGAAACTGTTTTTTAGCTTGGCTCACTATCACTCTAATTTGCTCAACTTTGGGCTAAATCAAATTTGCTGAGCAAGATAATATAATTATTTGTGCACAAAATAATAATAGAATGAATGGCTTGTAACAGATGCTGTGCTCTCAAATGTCAAAGTTTTCAGTGAGCCTGGGCTGCAAAAGTGAGCTCAGGACCAGCCTCAACTGCATAGCGAGACTCTGTCTCAAAAAAAAAGACAAAAAAAAATATATTATTTCATCTGTTTCAACAAGATCTTATTTTAGCTTTTGTTAATGACATTTTGGATATGCATCATGATCACATTCATCATAGTTCACAAAAAAACACTCAGAAAAATTACTAAAGAATATAATGGCTAGAAACTTGCCAAATTAAGTAAGAATTGCTGAACTCCATAACTAAAAGGACCAATGAACTGTAAATTGGACAAACCCAAAGATCAAAATATTGCAAGATAGTCATACTCACAAAAGAAAAATGACTGATTATGTACAAGAGGTTCACAATAACATTAACAGCTGATTTTCACATTCTAAACAGTGCAAATCAGAAAGCAATGGATAATACAAAATTCTGAAATTAAAAAAAAACTGTCAAGCAAGAATCCTATCTCCAATGAAGCAATTTTAAAATGAAGGTAAAATACAGTCTGAAGCACAAAATCTTAGAGAAATCCTTGCTAACAGACCTGCCACCCAAGAAAAACTTATTTTAAAGTGGAAAAACAAAAACAAATACAAATACCAAGAAAAAAAGACAAAAATGAAGCAACATACAGCAATACAAATGGTACACAATTTTCAAACAAAAATAGAAAATTAACAATGGTTGTTATGTTATGTATTGTTATCAAATTTGTTGCTCAGATTAGCAGATATAGGGATGCCAGATTGATCAAACAATGAAATATTACTCTTCCTTTTGATACCTTACTTTTTTCTTGTGCTTTTTTACTTTTTTTTGAAGTTTATTTTTGAGAGAATACAATATTAATAGATAAGATATTAGAAATGGTCCACATTTAAAAGAACAAAATGAAAGATATTCAGTCATGGAGTTTTATGTTTGTTGGTTTGTTTGTTTGTTTGTTTCTGTGGCCAGCTCATCCTGCCCTGGGGACAGGGCTGGTACAGCACATGTGCCAGGGATCAAATCACCGCAGTCTCTGCGCATGCCTAAGCTTGCCTAAACAGGAACTTCAGTCTGCTGAGCTATTGTGCTAGCCCACAGACATGGTTTTTACATTGCACATTGCTGTCCTCAATATAGTTGTTCAGATATGGTATTTTTTATGTAATGGATTATTACTCAGCTATACAGAAAGATAATCTTTTCATATCTTTTCTTTTGTTCTTTATATTTTAGAAAAAGGTGAGTGAGACTGTCCAGGGCCTGAAAGAAACTCATTCAACCCAGAAACCAAGCCCAAAATGTGACTGGGATCACCCTGGGCCTATTGGAAACTAATTCGACCCAGCAATAAGTCCCAGTATGTGAGTGTCGCCACCCAGGTCCGGCCAGAAACTCATTCAACCTAGCAACAAATCCGAGCATGTGTTTCATCCATCACATAGGCCCAGGGTGGAAAACTGCCATAGAACTCCCTGCAGAGGTTGGAGACAAGAACCACCCAGCTGATCCAGGAGCAGGAAATCTTGCCAGTCTAGAACAGCAGGTTCACCTATAGGAGCTTCAGCAAGGAGAAGTGGAGCTCAGCAGCCAGACCCAAGCCATATGCACCTGAATGAGTGAGCTTAATAGATCCAGATCTAGTGCTAAGGTAAGAACTCTACCAAAGCTCTACACCAAAGGTCAGGAGGCAGGGCTATATAAAAATGACAAAGAGAAGAAACAAAATGCACTCTCAGGCCTGGAGCCCATCCACAATGAATGCAGGAGACAATAGCAAAGGAGAAATTGAAAATCACACACCTGAAATCTCTGAAATAATAGCATCTGAAGTAAATAAACCACTGCAGAAAGGTATAGAGGAAATCAAATCACAAATAATTTCTGAAGTAAAAAAAGAAATGATAACTCTAATAAAAGAAGTACTAAGTGCCTCTAAAGAAGACCCTGATTAAAAAAAAAATAGAGGAGAATAGACAAATGATGAAATCCTTGAATAAGCAATATAGAAAAGAAACAGAATGCATGAAGCAGATTCAAATTTAATTCCCTGTGCTATACAGGAAATTAAAATCTCAATCACAACCTGGCAAAACCATTTGAATTAAAGTAAAAAAAAGACTTTCAGACCTTGAAGACACCATTGCAGCTAGTAAGAAAAAAGTAAGAAAAGTTATCTTAAAAACAATGATAATACAGGAAAAAATAATTCAGCATCTGCAAGACGATGAAAAGATGAACAACGTAAGAATAATAGGCATCAATAACAAAGAAGGAGTCAACACAAATGATACAAAAATAATTTGGGCAGAGGCAATAGGAGAAAACTTCCCAAATATGAGGAAACAATTTGACATTCAGGTAATTGAACCATATAGAACTCCAAATAACATCAACTCAATTGAAAGCACACACACACATATAATAATCAAGATCCCAGAAATTCAGCACAGGAAAAGTATTCTAAAAGCCACTAGAGAAAAGAAACATCACATTTAAAGGAAAACCTATCAGAATAATGGAAGATTTCTCTTTACAAGCCATCAAGCAAGAAGAGCATGGAGCAAAGTACTTGAAGTTTTGCAAGAAAACAGATTCCAACCCAGACTGCTATACCCTGCAAAACTCTCAAGTTTAATGGAGAAGTGAAATACTTCCACGACAAAGAACAACTAATGAATTTCATGGAGACAAAGCCAATCCTTCTAGAGAGCAATCAAAATGACCACAACTCCACGAAAGAACCCACCAAATAGGGCAAACATTTAGACACAGGAAAAAAAGTATACAACAATAGTCATTCAACTAATTTTTTGTATACAACAGCAAAATATTTTCCATCAGTATATTCTACAATGTACTTCTCCTGCACCCTATGGGTCATGATTCTGTCTGGGTCTATAGGATAGAAATCAAGTAAATAGCAGTAGCTCAGTCCCACAAGTGACACCTGGCCACCAGTAAGCATCATGGAAACTGTCCTTGTGCACAACATACTAAAAGCTTTGTGCAATATGTATTTGCCATTCCAGTATCTATGTTATGTTTTATTCTTAGTAATTCTTTACTACCATAGAAACTGTTTCTTAGTTGATTTTTTTATATATTAACCTATTCAAATATTATGCAAGTACTCTGAATTGATTACAGATTCATACATATGATACACAATATTCTAGACTTTAAGTTGAACTCATGATTTGATTTGAATTTTGGAATATTTTTGAAATATTTAATTTAATTTTAATTAATTAATATTATGAATATTGTTTTACTATATTTTTCTTTTATGATTCATACTAATCTTTGACTTACAATCTACTTATAAAACATGGTATTAAATTTTCTCCTACTATTAGAAACTTAAAAAGAAAAACTATATGTTTATGTATGCACAAGAGAGTTAGGATAGATATATAACTACTTTGTTGTAGTTCATTGAGAATAAAAGTTTGTACTAATATTGTTAAGACAAGATATTCTGTCTGCCAAAATATTAGAGAAAAAGAAGGGATACAAGGATAGCCAATATTTTGGCCCTAGCCCTTCAAGGTCATTGAGGACTCTGGACAAAAGAGAACCTTACTGTAACAGCTTAGAACTCAATGGAGTCCCAAATTTTCTGTTCTAGGAGATTATTGGGCCATAAAGGAAAGGGATCAATGATGTATAGTGTGCCTAAGGAGAGTCACCTAGAGAGAAAACATTCTCTCAGGCTTTCACAGAAAACAAACTGGTCAGGAAATGGCCATGACTCATCCAGACAGCTGACACTGACAAATGTTCTACAAAATGCTATACATGATTTCAAGGTAGATCCTGAGGGGATCTGGCTGACTTTGTCAGATACAGTAGTTACAATATTTGCTACATAGGTCTTGCTTTAACTTGGCCTTAACCACCCAGCAGAAAAGTATAACCATGAGGCATAAAAAGTAAAGCCAGATTAGTATGCTGAGCTGTAAAACGCTCAAGTCAACAGCTTCTGACATTGCTAGTTATGACGACAACCCACTACTATTATGGAATATTCAACTATGTATACAACTACTTTCTGTTAGTTCAATGAGAAGAAATATTTGTACCCATGGTGTTTAGAAAAGTTATCATGTCTGCAAGTTATACTCAGAACAACTATTATGAAGACAACAATGTGAATTGTATTAAGTATTGTTGTTGTCCTTCTAACATGTTGTAAAACTGTCCCATTGTTATTTCTTATTAAAAGTAAAAAATAAAAATAAAAAGATATCATCTACATCTTGTCCCCCGAATAACTACAACAATATGCATAGTACTAATTATTATAACCATCCTATAATATGTTTTGAAACTGTCATTGCTATTTTACCTTTTTTCTCATTAAAATGAATTTTAGAAAAGGAAAGATTCTGCAGTATGTTCAAGTTCTCACTAGTAGATCAGACTCATAGTGATCTGCCTGTTTATAGCCTCCCAAGAGTTGGAATTGCACTGGCACATCACCATGCCCAGTCTCAACTACCATCTCAGCACACCCCAGGGATTGAACCCCCAACCCTGTTGCCTGCTAACAGGTGCTTTAATCTTCTGAGTTATTTGGCTGGCCCAAGAAAGATAATCTTGAGTACTTTATAGGTAAAGGTAAGCAACTAGAGGCTATACTCATAAGTAAAATATATCAGACCCACATGTATAAACATCATATTGTCTCCCTAGTGTAACAACCTGAAAGAATAAATATAATCTGAAAGGTACATTAGATATAGTAAAACAAAAAGAAACTGAACATAAGGAAGAAACAAAGGGAAAAAAATGACAAAAAAGAAGGAAAAAATCATATATATATATATATATATATATATGATTTCGGTTAGTTTTTTAAAGTAGCGGTTCATGTTTAAAATTCTTACTTTGACTCACAAGAACTTCTAAAAGACCCTCTCCACACTGATTCACGGAGGATGCATAACACTTGAAAATGAAATAATTATCTACTATCAACTCTTCACGTGATTAGTATATAAAAGGATGCTATTTAAATTTAATGAATTAGCCAAAAAGAGATGGTAGAATTAGTTATTTAAAGTGATTACTTCAATAATTGTTTCTTGGCAGTAAATCGATGTTCTGACAAAAAAGTTCATTTTTGAGAGATTAACTCCTGATAGCACACCCACGGCTATGTGCAAAATTATATCTTCCTAGAGTTAATAAGTTGTATCTCTAGGACTTGACAATACAGCCATATTTGGAGAGAATCTTTAAAGAAGTATGTAAGTTAAAACAAGGCCTTTAGTATGGAGCCCTAGTCCTATGACTACAATCCTTTTTTAAAAAGTGATGGGGGAGGCGGTGAGAGGAAGAGGCAGCTAGGAGAAACCTCCATGAAGAAAAGCCAATGAAAAGATGGACCAAGAGATGGCCATCTTTCCAGGTAAGCAGAGACACCTGAGAGAAAACCAAACCTTAAACTTAGACTTTTTTTTTAGAATAGATTTATTAGGGGAAAGAAAGCTCTTGTCCAAGAGAGGGACAGAAGGGAGGCCGGAGTGGGTTCTCCCTCGAGCTTTCATCTTTCAGAAGTATCAGAAAACAAATTTCTGAGGCCAATGATATAGCTCAGAAGCACAGTGCCTGCCTGACAAATGTGAGGTCATGAGTTTGATTCTCAGCACCAACAAAAAGAAAACACATTTCGGTTTGTAAGCCGCCTAGCCCACAGTACTTTGTGACAGCAGCCCTTGAAAACCGAAGCACTCATCAACCTGGTTTTCAAAATAGCAGTTCTAATATTTCTAAGTTAAGATCTTCAAAATCTTCAGCAAACTAAAGTTTCTTTTTCAAAGTATTTTAACAATGAATTGGGTACACTGATTTCCTACTTGTTTTCAGGTATTAAGAGTGAATATATACAATATACAGGCATAAAATTCATACCATATAAACATTGAAATTGGATGTCATGGTGCACACCTGCGATCACATCCCCCTGAGAGGCTGAGGCAGCAACCTCAGATTACAGATTTGAGGCTAGCTATCATCAAGAAATCAAATAATGAAAGGGGACAAGGTTGTGGTGGGGATAGAGCCCTTCTACATGGTTAATAAGAATGAAAACTAATACAGCCACTATGGAAATCCTCAAATGGATTCCGCAAAAAAACTAGAAATTCCAATGAGGAATCTCATGGAGAATCCAAAAACAATTAGAAATTCCATCCCATCTATGTATTCCCCTTCTATATATCTTCCCAAAAAAGTTAATGACATTCTATTATAGGGGTATATCCATACAAACATTTACAGTAGCTAAATAATAGTAATGATGTAGAAAAAAAAAAGGGGGGGGGAACATTAGTTAAGAAATTTCTATGAATGAACAGAAGCCATACTAGTCTGTGAACAGTATGAATCATTTTCTATATCAGAAAGAGTTCTGAGGTACTTTTCTAAGCACACTTGCACTACTGGTCAATTTAATCATCAACAACAACTGGATATATTACCCCTATGTGAAGATAAGGAACAAAGAGACCAAATAATTTGCTCAAAATCACCCAAGTGTCAAAACCAAGTTCATATCCCTGTGTTCATGCATTTGTCTGTTTGTCTGGGTTTTGAAACAGGATCTTGCTCTGTAGTGCAGGCTGGCCTTGAGTTTACTTATGTAGCCCAGGCTGGTCTTGAACTCAGGGCAATCTCCCTGCCTCAGCCTCCAGAGTGCTGGGATTACAGGCACACACCACTATGGTCACAGAGGACCCACCCAGACACACTTAGGAGGCCCAGATCTTGCGCCCATGTTCTTAAGTGCTATGCTATATGTCTGTTTAACTCAGTTTTCCTCATTTAAGTTCACATTTCTGGAAAGCAAAATCTCAGAGAAAATTACATTGGAGCTAACTACTAGTTATGTTGCATGTTATAATCACAGGCTTTAAAATAATTTTTCTAATCATCAAAGTTTTAATGTCACATGTGCTTAACACTTGTAAGAACAATCCCCCATCATGATTCTCCTTATAAGTCTAAAAAATATATTTACCAACAAGAAAATATTAGACTTTTTAATTATAATTGAAATGAATCAGATAATACTATAAAATTATATAGATGACACACTATACTCACCATTTAGTCCTTACTTTAACATCTACAAAATTACAACTTCTTGATCTGCTCATTATAATTCATCAGAGCGCCCAGCCTTTTAATGGTATGGTTAATTTTAAAAAGAGAAAAGAAAAATAAAAATCTCTAACAAAAGCATATTTGGCCCAGTCCATCACATTTTCCCACCCACACATCCTCATGTTGCATTAGATGAGAAAGAGAATTTTCTGATTGTTTCATAAATAATAGTGCATGTAAATCTAGATCTATTGCTTAATTTGGCCATATGTAGAATATAGGCAAGCCAAACAGATTTTACAGAAATCTTGTTTTAGAAAATACATATATCAGCCTGGGCTACAAAAGTGAGCTCAAGGCCAGCCAGAACTGCATAGTGAGACCCTGTCTCAAAAAAAAAAAAAAAAAAAAAAAAAAAATACATATATGCAGCTGTTCTGTTTGCCTATAAATTGCATAGACTATGCTAGGGCCAACAATATGTTACTCTGGCAGAGCTTTTACTTTTTCTTTTTTTAAAAACATGTTTAATTAGATACCATAAAACAAAAATCAAGTCAAATGTCAGTGGCATTTTTTGCAGGGAGTAATCAGTAACATTGTAACAGGAAAACATTCTAAGGCCATCCCAAAGTAGGTAGGCTACAAATTAAGATTCAAGGACCAAAATTAAGTGTCATCCCACCTAATTAGCAGAGCTTTTTCATTATCATACTTTCCTTGATTAGCTCTTCCACTGAAGAAATATTTTCCCTCAATATTCATTCCAGGGATTAGGGTGGGATTGCAACTTGATTTGCTTAGGGATCTGCCCAGGAATTGGTGGAGTGCACTGCTAAGTGTGTCTGGGTGGGTCACAGAGGATTAGTCATGAGGTCTGTCTGGTCCTCATGCCTTCCATCCTGGCTCTCCTTCTCAACAACCATGGACAAAGCAGCTTTGCTCCACCATGCCTTTCCCTCCAGGAAGTCTCTGCTTTGGGGCTGACCATTCAGTCCATGATCAGTCCACGATTAGCTGGCTCCATGATCCAATTAAGCCTCTCCTTTAAAGGGTAGCTTGAGTACTATCACACAATGAGACAGCTGACTCACACAGAAAAGAGGTACTGGAAAAATGGGGTGATGGCCATAAATGTAACTGGTCATGCGGCTTAGAAGCCTTTAGTCCTGGTTTGTGGAAGGAGTTAAGAATTAAGACTCAGAATTAATCCTATTCCTATTTCATCAATACCAGGATTGTGAAGAAAAATGGATTTAGAAATCAAATGTATTTAGTTGTGATTTTTTTCTTGGCCCTATCCTCAAAAACATAATTTTAGGAAAATTATGCAACAATTACACTAATTTTCTCATTTGTTAAATATAATTTTATTTTCTGTAAAATATTTGTTGTACAGATTAGAAATAAAGATATTTAAAAAAAAAAAAACCCCAGCACACTATCTGGAATGGAGAAAAATGGACAGCTTATCATTATTAAAAAAGAATGCTCTGATACACATCTTTGAAAACAAAATTGAAGCCATTCCCTAGGAATTCTTTCAATTTTAGTTATTAATTGGATAACTAGACTTACTTCATGATATGTCCCAGACTAGTACCTGGACTATAGGCTTAACTTTCAGGAAACTGAGATACAACCAAGAAAATAAAGGAAACAAATAGTCATAAAACAGTATGCTGTTATAAATTTAAATAGATATATACAAGATAACATAACAGAGGGGGACTCATCCTACCAGGAGTATCAGGAGGCATCACAGAGAATGTGTGTCTAGGGGAGTGTGCTAGGGGAACATTACAGCAGTGGGAAGGGGAAATGATCTAAAGGTTTTGAAGAACAGAAAGAAAACTTCAGGTTCTGCATTGCTGGAATGCGTGCACCGGGAAGTGGTAGGTGAGAAAGAGAAGTGCCCAAGACATGCAGCATGGCTGAGCTTGCGTTCCAAGGCAAATCTGGATTTCATTCCACAATTGAGATGCAATTGCTCAAGGGTTTTAAGCAAGTGACTATTGCATTTTCAAACAAGAAAAATACAACAGAAAAATAGGATTGAGCTGAAATAGCAAGTTGAAGACCCTTGGCTAACTCCAAAGATGACCTGATTCCAAATCTGGGCATTCAAAGTGGAAAGCACAGATGGATTCCTGTCTTTAGCAGGCAGTTGATCGCTATGGCAGGTAAAGCAGAAAGAGAAATCAAGGCTGACCTTCTAAACCAATGTTTTTCATGTGTTTGCTTCTTATCTTTTAAAACCAAAGCATTTATTTTAAGTAATCGCTGATTTGGGGGAGGGGGTCTGCGGGGGAAAGGACCTACAGGGTGTTCAGAGTCTCACTACTAGACAGGACGTGTAGTGATTCACCTGTTTACAGCCTGCCAAGAACTGGGATTACAGGTGCACGCCAGCACGCCCAGTCTCCATTGCCATCTCAGCACACCCTGGAGGCGGGGCAGGCACTGCAGGCCTGGGAATCGAACCCCGGGGCCTCTGTACCTGCTTGCAGGTTCTTTAATCCGCTCAGCAAATTTGACCAGCCCTTCGCTGAAATACTCAAGATGAACTAGATGCTGCAACAGCTGTGCTCTTGTCCCTGCTTCACAGAATCCATGCCTAGATCTGTGACACACAATTTCTAGGTGGCTCGTTCAACTATTTCCAGTGGTATTTCTCCTTTTAGTCTTTGACTCCAGTTTTATTTTCTCTTGTGCTTGCCAGGATGGCCACATTTGCAACAAGTGGACTTCTGAAGATAGTAGATCTTAGAGTCAAAGCAGCAGCACAGCATGTGCATCTTATACGATGCTTTCCAAATCACATTCCAAGCCAATGTTTTTAAAGAGTCTGCCCGTCATGCTTCTTTAAAGGGAAAACAAAACAATGGCTCAGAAAGAGAAAGGCACCAAAGTAAGCAAAGTGAAGAAGGAATGCTATTGTTCCATCCCCAAAAGACTTTCTCCTTTCTCTAAAATCACTAAATTTCTACATAGGCACTTTAAGTTAAATCATAAAGCTGAGAAATTTAGAACATTAAAATCAAGCTAGAGGAGGCTTTCACAAAGAGCAAATTGGTCAAGCAATGGCCGTGATTTATCCAGAGGGCTGACATTGTCAAAGGATTTACAAACAGCTGTACATAGTTTCAGGATAAATCCTGAGGGGATTTAAATGACCTTGTCAAATATATAACTTACATGTTTGTGATATAGGTCTTGCTTTACCTTAGTCTTAACCATCCAACAGAAAAGTCTAACCATGAGGTATAAAAAGTAAAGCTATATTAATACATGGAGCTCTGAAAGGCCCAGTCTACAGCTTCCAACATTACCAATTATGCGGATAATCCACTGCTATTATGGACTATTGGACTATACATACAGCTATTTTCTCTTGGTTCAGTGAGAAGAAAGATTTGTACTAATTGTGTTTATACAAGATATCAAATCTGCATCTTGTACTCTGAACAAATACTACAAAGACAGCAATGTGCAATGTATTAATTGCTGGAACTGTCCTATTAACCTGCTGTGAAATTGTCTCATTGCTATCTCTTCTCAGTAAAATTAATAGAAAGAAAGAAAGAAAGAAAGAAAGAAAGAAAGAAAGAAAGAAAGAAAGAAAGAAAGAAAGAAAGAAAGAAAAGTCACTAAAGGAGACCTTAAAAAAAAATCAAGCTAGGGTATCAGGGAGATACCTCAGTGGAATAAGTGCATACCTAGCAAGTGCCAGGTCCTGAGTTTGATTCCTGGTACCACAAAAAGAAAAAAAGGATTAAATAAGATAAAATAAAACTAGATATTACTTTGTTACATATTTACATATTCTTAAACAAGCATATGTAAAATCACTTATTTTTCTGACTCTAAGTTTATTTGTGACTAAAAGAATTGCACAGGCTTAATTTTTGAATGCTTATAAAACATTTCAATTTTAAATAAGAAAATTCTAGTTTGAGATTTTTTTTTTCTTCAAATTGCAGGTGATTACACAGTTACTTTCAAGGTGAAAAGTAAAAGTTAATCGCATTATCCTATGGTAACCAGTTCTGAGACTTACTTAACCCCATCCCAAGTGGTTGTTCATAAACTCTAAAAGGAAGCCTCTCTCCTGTAGTATCTGTATTTCTTCTGAAGAACCTTACCGGCTCGCTAAGTGAAGAGACAAACAAAGGCAGCTACCCAAATTATAGCCAAGAAATCTACTTTCATAAAATTAAAACAAGAAGATTTTCCTATTGTACCTGTCTTAGTTACTTTTCTCTTGTTGCTGGGACAACTACCCGACACTCAAAATGAGGGAATGAAAGGTTTATGCAGCTCATAGTTACTACAGGCTTCAGTCCATATTCAGCTGGCTCCAAGGCTTAGTGGCATATGGCAGAGGGCAGCAGTTCATGGTGGCAGCTAAGAGTAAGACAGCAAGAGAAGGGAGGAGTAGCAGCAGCTCAAGCAGCTAACTTCTTTTCCTTCCTTACATTGAAATGCAAATTACCTGCCCCAGCGGAGGTACAGCATGCACACCCACAATAATCAATTACAAATTCCAGAAGCCACCCCATGACTGCTTGAGGCTTTAAGGGGACACCTATACACAAACCATAACAGAAATATAAAGGCAATTACTGACTCTTGGCTTCAACTTTTCCAGAGAAGACCTAGTCAAAAAAAAAAAAAAAAAAAGCTTTAAAAATAGGTTCCTGTATACTTTGGTGAAAAGGGCTTTACAAAACCAATAGCTTTTCATGCAGTGCTGAAACAGAGCACAACAAAGTTAGGAGGGACAGTATGGTCTCAAATAATGAGGTCCACCTGCCCTGGTTTCTGGTCAGAAAGCAACTGGTTAAAAATAGAATGCATCCCATGTCTTATATAATCTGAGACACGTAAGTTTGATTACAGAGGCACAAGTTAAAATGAATAATGTTTAATAATAGTTTGGACACTTATGTAAAATTGAAATTCATCAAACAAGGTGGAAAACACTTTATATGCAAGCAGAAATACTTTGAACTCCTCTCCAAACTGCCTTCCCTATTAGAATATGTTTGATGACAGCCATCCTTCCTTCTATATCCCTTTCAGTTCACTTTTATGGTCTTAGAAAGACATAGACTCTCCTCTGG
>PVJA010048239.1:0-14281 GCA_004027025.1 Myocastor coypus | reverse complement strand
AAAAAAAAAAATGCTTAATTACAATGCATGAAACGCAGAGCTAGATTGATGAGATGAGCTTTAGCAGGCTTAGATTCAATAGCCTCCAACATCACAAGCTTCACTGGTGGCCCACTGCAATTGCAGAACATTTGACTGTGTATGTATCTGCTTCCTCTTAGTCCAAAGAGAACTATATTGTTTTCCTTTTTTTTTTTTTTTCTACACAACATCAATAGGGAGGTGAGTCATGCCCACACACTGTACTTTGTAGAACGATTGTGAGGACAATATGCAATATGTCAATTTTGAAATTCTTGTAACTTTTTCCTTTACATCAAATTTGCATGCTTATTTCTGGTAATCTGAACAATTTACTTGAAGATAACGTTATATAATACAACAAACATTGTGAAAGTCCCATTATTTCATTAAATGAAAATCTGTATCATTTCTAATGTTCTTTCTTATTTTTACCAATTTGTATTCTCTTTAAAATTAAAAAATGATTGTCATATAAAAATAGATTATATGCTAAAGAATCTGAAAATTATGCATGAATCATAGAATGTGAAAATTTTATTTATATATCCAACTTTAAAAAGAAAAGTATAGTACCAAATAATGACTATTTGTTACTGAAAATGAAATAAAATAGAGATATTAAAAACAATGCTTAAAAAATAAAAATAACAGTAAAAAAACAATGCTCAAACATAATTGTTTAACTTGAATATTTTTATTTGTGAATTATTCTGTGAACATTAATTTCTACTACTGATGCATGCTATGCATTCATGATCACATTAATTATAAAGTTAAGATAATTTTTCTTAATTAAAACTTGTTAAATATACATAACACACACACACACACATATATATATATATATATATATATGTATATATATATATATATATATATATATATATAAGTTTTTTATAAGTATACCTTTTTCTATAGGAACTTTTTGGGAATAGGTTTGTTTCTTTAAAGAATCATTAGTTTTTTTCTGAAACTAATGCATTTAAAGTCATGTTTTCGGTTTTGATTTTCATGCTTTGTGCTTTTATGATAATTGTCTATATGGGACTTTCTCCTGTAAAATATTTGCCAAGGAAAATCTAATATTCTTCATATTGATATTAAAGTCATGACATGGGAGCTAGATGTCTGCTACTTTCTAGAAAAATAAAAAGGAATAAGAAACATACATCCAGTTAGGATTATTCTGTTTGGAAAGGACCATAGAAATGAAACACTTAGTTTTGAGAATTAGATTCAAGATTTTGGGAACTGTTACATGGTTGATTATTCTCACTTATTTCCTTTCTTAAGCTGAGATAGAATTTTAATATGTTCTTCTTGATATCAGTGTGTTTTCAAAGAAATGAATGTTATATTTTCTCACATAAATAGAAAGGTTATTCACTTTCTCAAATATGTTTCAGTTCCAAAGGAGAATATCATAGCTAGATTTAATCACAGATGTGCTGAGGTTAACCAGCCACCTCATTTTACAAAAAGAAAGCTGAGATTTACAGAGATATTCTTGATCCCTGATAACTCTGATTAGTACAGGTCACAATCTGCAAAGGATGTACTACAGGAAATTTATAGTCAGTTGTACGAGACTATTATGTAGAAGAAAAGGCTTGCTCCTCTGGAAATTTTGACAGTTATCTTAAGCAACTAACATAATTTTAGCTCTACATTTTTTCTCTCTTGCCCATCTGTCCATATAGACAATGGTGGAAATTGAAATGACTGTGAATGATTTATGATACAAAATACTTAGTAACAAATTCTACATAATGGAACCATTATTATCTGAAGGTGTTTTAATGAACACAAATGATTTACATGCCAACTGGTTTTCATGTTCATTGTTCTTCACCTGAGACATCGTCCTCTTAGCTCAAGGACTAGATGTCAAAACAACTATTAATGATCAACCAGTTGTGAAGATGAAGAACAGCTGATTCACAGAAATTATGTACTCATCTGACAGACAACAATGTTATCAGGAACATTATCATATAGTATATTTTATAACATTTGCATGTGTGTCATAAGTATATTTTTATTATATTGGAGAAATTCTATTTGAGAATGTTAGAGTGAGACTTTTAGAAAAACTTAATGTATTCAGTTTTTATTTCTTTATGTCCATGCCTCAATATATACATTGCTAATTATTTGAAGTTAACATTTATCTGGTTCAATTGGCAAAGTATTTTATGTGCATATTTTAACATCTGGGTCATGATAGTCAAAGGAAAAAGCACTTCAATTTGCATTACATTGATGGGAGACTAGATAAGGTGCTGCATTTTTAACTCATTGCCATTGATAATGACAGCATTATGTTGAAAATATAACTTCATTGTCCTCTTTTGATTTCAAACTTAAAAGAACTGCAATGTGAAAAGGAAGAAGGCACTAAGATCCACGACAATTCAATTTCCTTGAAGTATGCATGTGCTAGATCATTTACTAATTAATTTTAACTTCATTTTATTACTACATATCTATCATACATATTGGTCACTGATTTTGATGTAACAATGAAAATACATAAAATATTAAGTTCTAGAATCCAGCAGCCAGGCCTGGTGTGTGAATGCATTCACCTGGGGCCTGCCAGGACCTCATTCAGCCCAGTAGCCAGGCCCATCATGTGAGTGAGACTGCCTTGGGCCTGCCAGAAACTCATTCAACCCAGCAAACAGACCCGGTGCTTGAGCGAGATGACCAAGGGCCAGCCAGAAACTCACTCAACCCAATAATGAGGCCTGGAGTGTGAGTGAGACTGCCCAGCATGGGTCCCTCCAGAAACTCTTTAACCCAACAACCAGGCATGGTGTGTGAGTGAGACCACCTGGAGCCCTGGACCACCTGGAATGAGTCAGAAACTCATTTGGTCCATCAACAAGGATGAGCATGTGAATAGAATTCCATGCATCGGACAGATGCAGTGTGGAACCCTAAGGCAGAAATCCTTGAAGAGAGGCTAGAGACAAGACCACTCAGCTGGTCCAGGGCAGGACATCTTGCCAGAGTGGCACCTCAGGTTGACCTCCAAGGGCAGCAGCAAGAAGTAGAACATGGCAGACAAACCCAAGCCACACCCATTTGGATGAGTTTAAACTTGATAGATCCAGATACGGTGTTAAGGTAAGAACTCTACCAAAGGTCAGAAGGCAGGGCTATACAAAATGACAAAGAAAAGGAGAAAAATGCACTCTCGGGCCCCAAGCCCACCCAGATCAAATGCAGGAGACAACAGCACAAAATAAATTTGAAATCACACACCTGAACTCTCTGAAATAATGGTATCCAAGGTAAATAAACAATTGCAGAAAGGTAGAGAGGAAATCAGATCAGAAATAATTTCTGAAGTAAAAAAAAAAAAAAAAAAAGAACTGATAACTATAATGAAAGTATTACTGAATGCTTCTAAAGACACTAATAAAAAATAGAGGAGGACAGAAAAATGATGAATTTATTGAATGGGCAATATAGGAATGTAATAGAATGCATGAAGCAGATTCAGAGTGCTACACAGAAAATTAAAACCTCAATCACAAGCTGGCAAAACGATTCGAATGAAAGTGAAAATAGACCTGCACACATTGTAAATACCATTGCAGCTAGTGAAAAGGTAAGAAAAGACTCGTAAAAACAATTATATTTTCCTAGGATGCAGGAAAATATAATTCAACATCTGCAAGATGATACAAAAATGAACAATGTGAGATTAATAGGAATTAATGAGAAGGAAGGAGCCGACACAAATAATATAAAAAGCATATGGGCAGAGGTAATAGCAGAAAACTTCCCAAATATGAGAAAACAATCAGACATTCAGGTAACTGAAGCATACAGAACCCCAAATAACATCAGCCCAACTAAAACCACACCCATACATATAATAATCAAGATGTCAGAAATTCATAACAGGAACAGCATACTAGAAGCTGTTAGAGAGAGAAAAAAAGATCATATTTAAAGGAAAGTCCACCAGAACAATGGCAGATTTCTCCTCACAAACCACGAGGTCAAGAAGAGCATGTTCTCAGTGTAGTCGCATAGTTCACATATATCAGCATATACAGTTAGTCAAGGTGAGAATTCTACCCATTAACTGCATATTTTCAAGAACCTGAGGGAGATTCTTAGTACCATTGCCTTAACTACCTTATTTATATAAATGTGTGGTTTTGTCCCTGCCATATTTCCTAGCTTTTCTCTATGCACTCTCTTCATTGTTTAATCTTCTTGCTTTCCATTTAGCTGTATAATACCTTTCAATTTTTATTTCATTTTTTGAGTTCTTACACTAGGGAGACAGTAGAATACTTACACTTTGGGTCTGGTATATTTCACTTATGAATATATCTTCAAGTCGTGTTCACTTATATTTGCAATCTTCGAGTTTATTTGTCTTTATATCTGAGTAACACTCCATTGTATAAAACACCATATCTTTTTCATCCATTCCTCAAGTGACGTGCATTTTGTTTGTTTCCAAGATTTAGCTATCACAAATTGTGCTGCTATAAATACAGGCACACATATATCACTATGATATCATGTTTTCAGTTAACAGAGAACTTCTTTCACTGGTTACTTTTGGGAAGTATCATTTTGGCTCTATTATAAAATTAGTTACAATCTAGAAACATAACTTTCCCTTTCCCGAGGTGCTGACAGACACTAGTCAAGTTTTCTAACACTTGACTTTTCTTCTGTTTACATGCAGGATCATCACTCCTGGTGACGGATCATCTCCTGTAAATTAAATTCAGTTCTATTCTCATCTCTCTTTTAGAAACAAAGAGCACACATTTCTGAAGAAGAAATTTCTTTGTCTCAGAATCATCAATAATTGTTATCAGAGACTCCACGCTAACTATATAGACAGTTCTCTGTAGACCTGGAAGGTTTCTCTTCAAAGGCTAAATCTACAATATTTCACAATACTAAATAATATTGGAATATCATCATGGAATTTAAAAACAAATTTTAAAATTTAGAAAATTAAGTATCAGGGCTGGAGTTGTGCCTGTAATATTGCAACACTTGCTTAATGCACACGAAGCATATCCTCAGTTCTGCAGAAACAAAATTTTTTAACGGATTTATAAAATTAATTTTAGTAAATGTGAAATTATTTGCCTTTTTTAGAATCTAGGCCATTTTTGGAAAGAATAAGGAAGGAAACAAATTTGAGATTATATATAAGGACATATATATATATATCCAAATATGAAAGCATATATGTGGTTTCATATTTGTTTTACTGTGGGGAAATATCTAAATAGATTAATGCAATACACCAACAGTACACCAATAAACCAACCTTCTTCAGGTCTCCTAAATCCTTGATGATCTCTTCCACTTTAATCCTTTCAATCCATTTAGAATGGGAAACAACTCATTTTCTTTTCCAACTGCACAAAGCTCTACATAATCCACAGCAAGACCACACAGTTCATAGCAATACAACCCAGGAAAGCACTGGAAGACATAATGTCTTCCTCTCTATGCTTTCATCTGTAGCACTATTCCCCTGGTAATTATTAGGGGGACATGTGGATTGTGTAAAATTCGTCCTAAATATCTTCTTATTCTAGGAAAATGAAAATAAAAGAAGAACCTGTGGATAAATAGCATGCGTAAAAACTATGGAGCCTGGGACACGGCTCAGTGGCATAATACCTATATGGCAATGTGACATCCTGAGATCAATTCAGTACCAAAGGGGAGATAAAGGGCTAAAGGATAGTATTTTAATTCTTCAGTTTATATTTTTATTCTGAAGCACTTTATTTTAGCTCAAACAGTGGATTTCATCAAAAACATTTATTCAAACTCTTCTATTTACGTTTTTATTTAAAATTTTTCTTATCCCATAAATTGTACTAAATTATGAATTTTATTGTGCCAAAATATTTTTACAAGCGGCTCCCAATTAAAACATACGTTTTTTAAAGATTCTGAGACATTATGGTGTGGCCATTATGCATATCTGAACTTCTTGTTATTGCTTAGAAGAAATAAGTGTAAAGAACAGAAAATGTTTCTCTCAGATATCAAAGACAAAAACATCATAAATTAAGGGTATAAGCTACAGCAAATACTTTAACCATTTATAAAAATTCCCTTACCAGTTCATGCAAAACACAGAGGTGACTGGACAAGATTTCAGTAAGCAGAAAATAAAAGAAAAAGAGGCAAGATTACCGTAGGTTTGTCCAGGCCACTGGTGTAGTGTCGAGTATGAATTGTTGCAAAAGAAACATCTGGTAAATCTGGAGATTTTCTGATTGTTGCTATTAGGGATGGGCTTGGGAAGGTACTGGGTACATCGCAGTGCCAGGTAATACCAAAGAGTCTATATAAAATGTCCTACACACACAAGTCAATTCCTCCCATGCCTGCCTCACAATGAAAACATGTCCCATTCAAAACACCAACAAGGCCAATGTTGAGAAGATCTAATTCAGCCTTCAAGCTATCTCCCATGAAAGAAAAAGCATAGCCAATAGATATTATGTTAAAAAATTAAAAGCTCACTAAAACATTTGTCTTCTAGTTTTGGTCTCTTAGTTCAGCCATTTACCAAACCATCGCCTCAACTGTAGTGCATTCTCATATGGAATCCTCAAAAGTAAACCAAGTTATTTTAGAACTAGACATTAGATCTACTATACACTTGACACATTTATATACATCTTTATTATGATGTGGCTCTGTTCTAATAGGGAATTTCTTGTACCACAGCTTTTAGGTGCAACTTTCTTACAAACATCTTCTCTATAATTTAATAACCTCAGCAATAGCTCTGCCAAGGATGGTATTATGGTTACACCAGTATATTTCCTTCCAGCTTTGCCTCTAAGTTTTTCCTTATTAATTGTACCGTAGGATGAGCTATGCACATGAAAAATTTTTAACTGGTGCATAATAACTATATATTTCCACGGTAACATATGACACTTTCATAACATACACCATGTTCCTCCAAAGCTCATGTATTGACACATGGCCCTTGTGTGGGCAATAGTGACAGAGGCAAGCTTTTCAGAAAAGGATATCAGGGAGTTTCTAACTTTGTCAGTTTTTTAGTCCACTGATAGTTACATAATTTGATGGCCTTACCCAGAGGTAATGAAAACTTTAGAGATGTAACTACTGACAGATGTAGCTCTTGAAGATGTAGACTAGGGGCTGGTGAGATAGCTCAGTGGACCAAACACCTACATAGGCAAGTGCCAGGACTAGGGTTTGATGTACCACACCAGTGCTGCTGGACACAGCCAGTGACAGCAGGTGTAGCAGCACATACCTCTAATCCCAGCGCCGGGGAGGCTGAAAACAGTAAGATCACTTTGAGTCCTAGCTGCATAGCGATATCTTGTACCAAATACCAAAAAGAAAAGAAAACAAAATGTAGACTAGTTTACTCATAAGTCACATGTAACATTTCACCTTTATTTTCTGGTAGTTAATCACACAGAAAGAGAAAGAATAAACACAGTGTTGATATCTGTGGTCCTGTTAGTTTGATTGACCAACCCAAGTATCCAACAATATAGTTCCAGTTTTACCTAATTTAATTCATTTGTGTATCTCAATAAGGAATACATGTACTATGTCTGAGATGTATCATATTAGCAGTAGCAGGTAAATTACTAGAGCTATAAAGTTTCACCCATGAGTCTGAGGTCGAACATGTAAGTATGAGAAGTTTTCAGGCTAGGAGCAAACATAACAATAGAGTAAGATTTAAAGTGAGACCTCATATACAGCCAGCAACCAGGGAGCTGACTGCCTTCTGCAGCTCCACCCTGACCTATGTTGCTGCAATGTCTAAAAGTGATTAGTTGCATTTCCTGGAGGTGATTAATTGATTTTTTAAACAATGTGTTTGGCATAGCGTTTCACTGAACAGTCTGGACTCCAAGTAATCCTACTGTTTTCAGCCTCCCTAGTAATGGGACTATAAGGATGAGTTACCAAGCCCAGTTTCAGTAGCTGGCTCAGCATGCTAGAGGGTGGGACTGGTGTGGCAGTGGTGCCAGTGATTGAAACCCAGTCCCTGTACTTGCCTATGCAGGTACTTACTATGTTGAGCTATCTTGCTGGCCCAATCTTGAATCTTAACAGTACTATTAGAAACAGTGAGACTTTAAAGATTAGGGATATGAATACTTGCATCCAACAGAGCTACCCAAGATTGTTGATTTGTTGGACCCCAAACTATGTGAAGGTATATCTGAGGCACTGTAAATGTTTAAATTAAAAAAAAAAAAAGTTTACGGAGTGTTATCCAGATCCAACCAACATATCTTACCATTCTTGGCACTTGTGATGGTTCTCCATTGTGAATGTCTGTGAGGTGCAATATAAACACAATGAATGCTGACATTAAGTGCTGTGCAGCATAAAGGTAGGCTCATAAAATACTATAGCATGCTCTCATGCAACTTATTCACCAGACCTGGCACCATGAGTTTGCTTCCTCCAAACTCAATAAAACTGTGGATACAAAACATCGAAATAGTCATGAAAGTGCAACTCAGTACATCCAGGGAAAAGGACTTTGGAGCTGCTTTGGGAAGTGGCAAGATGATGAGATAAGTGTATGCCAGTAAGAGAACATTTTGAGAGGGATTTGCAATCACGTTCAGCTGCTGCTGCCAAAGTAAGTATTCTTTGAGCTGAGGAAAGGGGGAATGTTTAACGAAATTAGAATTTTGGGGATAAGAATGAATATGATGATGAAGATATCAGATAAAATACTCAACAGTAATCTTTTTTAACATTACTAAATTATCCTAATACTAGCAAATCTTAAAAGCATTCAGAAAATTTACCAAAGCTACTTGCCAAGGAAGTAATAAACCTAGGTAGCTAAATAGATAAGTTTTCAAAACTTGTATGCAAGATCTTTCAGAAAAGAAGAACATTTTTTACTTTATTTTCATGAAGTCATGACAATACTGAGAAAAATTTTCAAAAAATATAACAAAATAGATCTAAGGAAACCACTACTATTTATTATTATTATTATTATTATTATTATTATTATCATTATTTGTATTTTAGGGAAGGGTCTACAGGGTGTTCAGGGTCTCACTACTAGATGGGACTCAGTGAACTGCCTGTTTTCAGCTTCCCAAGAACTGGAGTTACAGGTGCGAGGCACCACGCCCAATATCATTCATGGGCTCAGCATGCTCTGGGGACAGGGCTGGCAGGCAAAGTCAGGGATCAAAGTCCAGGCCACTGCATCTGCTTGCAGGTGCTTTAATACACCGAGCTATTTGGCTGGCCCAAACTATTATTAATTATGAATAGTGTTGGAGAATCACTTAACAAAACTTCATAAATAGAGTACCATAATACATTAACAAAGTAACATACCATGACAAAACATATTATAACAGCCATGCATGGATGGTTCAATATTACAAAAATCTATAAATATAAATCAAGTATGTCATTCAAAGAATAAAGATCTGGTCCATATGACAGGTGCCCATGCTGAAGAAGGAGATACAATTTTTTCCCTTTGTTAATCAGTGAAGCAGGATTATGCTAAAGAACTTTAAAGTGATGGAGCAATGGAACATAGTAAGTTGTTACACAGATATTAGCAACTTTTCAAATAAAGAATAACTACTAATTATATGCTTCATAGGAAATTGGAAAAATACAAAGAAATATATTTTCTTTTTAAAAAGAAGATGCAGTATTGACTATTTAAATAACATTTCCTAAGGTTTTTTTTTTTTTTTTTTTTTTTTTTTTTTGTCTTTTTGAGGCAGGGTCTCGTTATGCAGTTGAGGCTGGCCTTGAGTTCACTTTTGTAGCCCAGGCTGGTCTCAAACTCGCACTGATCCTCCTGCCTCAGCCTCCCGAGTGCTGGGATTACAGGCGTGCACCACCACGCCCGGCTTCATTTCCTAAGTTATTATTTGAACTAAACTCTTTGAAAGTTTTTGTTGATTTTCATAGTATGATTCTTAATTTTATTTGAACATAGATACAAATACTGGACAAGAGCACAAATCATTAGAATTAGAGCAGCATGGAATAGTTAAATGAACAAACAAAAACCACTCAGATATTCTCTCAAAAAGGAGGAAGAATTGCCTAAATGAGTATCAGGGACACCTAGTAAAATCAGTCTATGCCTCATGCATGCTGTGTGAAGGGAACAGAACTGAAAAAGTAGATGTGTGGGGACAAGGACACGCATTTTATCCACTAAAATGCTCCTGAAAATCCTAACCTGAGGAAAATAGAAAGTCACTATTTTAATCAGGGCCATGATAGAGTCAGAAGTGGCTTTGGAATCTCTCATAAGCATGCATTTTTTTCCAGGTTCTCAGGTTCTGATGTCTCTTTCTCAGCTGGTTTGTAGGTTCTTATCTTGAACAAAAATTGGAGAAAATAAGTCTACATGGTGGTAAGGTTTTATGTTTATTAAAAGTAGGAAAAGAAACACATTTTCAGAGGAACTTTGGGTCAAGTGATAGTAGGAAAAAATTACACTAAAGCATGAAGGAGCACTACTGCTCAAGGGTGAGCAGTCATTGAAACGTTGTTCTAGAGTGTTCCTGAGAAATGTTGAGGACGGATCTGCATAACTGGGCTCCTGATCAGGGTTTTGGAAACTGATCTGAGCACGTGTCCTGAACTTTGCACTTAGCACATCACACCTGATTCCTCAGCCATTTTGGATGGCCTGACTCTGCCTCAATATCACCAAAGTGAGAAAATAAATAAAATCATCAGATTAATAAAAACAAATTACTAAGGTAAATCTCAGGCAGACTAGGTATAATATTACTTTTCATTAATCTGGGTAAAGTCTACTTCTATATTTTTCTTATTAACTTTCTCAAAAACCCATAATTATATAGCATATTAAAATTATAGAAAATATTGAAATGTGAAAGATATAAGATGTAGACAAAGTGAATTTTAGAGAATACTTCTGAAATGAATATATGCCATGAGATTAGTAATAGATTGCATATTGTAAATAAATTATTTGCAAACTTCAGTGAATATAACAATAAAAACTGTGTAATGCAAAAATGAAAAAGAAAGAATTTATAGATCAATCATACAATAGTTCACTCTGTCAAAAATCAGGAAACTTATATTCATATAATTAGAATTCTCAAATAGAAAGGGATAAGCAATAAAAAATTAAACATGTAAAATTTCTAGACTTAGTTAAAATTATGGTAACACATTTCCAAAAAAAGAACCTATTGCACAAGAAATATGAAAAAAATCATACCAAGATATACAAATATGAAATTGTTCAAAACTAATTGTAAAGAAAAATCATTAAAACATAAACATAAAAAATTTAAAATGTCTAACACTATGAAAAAATATCATACTATGTCTTATAAGTAGATTGTAAGTCAAAGATATAATAGAAATCTTATTTCATTTATAATATAAACGAAAATTAAGATTTAAAAAAATCCAGAAAATTAATTAAAATTTAAATTAAACAATTCAAAACAATATTCTAAAGTTAAAATTAAATTGTGTGTCCCATTAATTGTGAGCCAGCATGTTGTATGTCATATGTGTAAATCTGTGATCAGTTCAGGGTACTCACAAAATATTTGAATAGGTTAGTATGTACTGAAATGTCATCTAAGAAAAAGTTTTCATGACAGTAAAGAATTACTAAGAATAGAATACAACATAAAGACTGGAATGGCAAATATATTACCAGAACTTCTAACATTTTGGGAATAGGACACCATGCAAAGTTCTGGTATGTCCTGGACATGGACAGGGTCTATGATGCATACTAGTGGCCAGGTGTCTTAGTGACTTTTTATTCATTGATGGAACAAATACCCAACACTAAAAATGAAAGAAGGAAAGATTTCTTTAGCTCACAGTTACTGGAGGTTTCTGTCCATACTTGGTTGACTCCAAGGCTGAGTGGAACAGGGCAAAGAGCATCCAGTTCATGGTGGCAGAATAGCAACAATGGCAAGAGAGAGAGAGAGAGAGAGAGAGAGAGAGAGAGAGAGAGAGAGAGAGAGAAAGAGAGAGAGAAACAGAGAGGGGGGAGGGAGAGAGAGAGAGTCTATCTGTCTCTTTTATATTACACTCATGCTTTCTGTCTCAGACTGGGTGTAACACACATCCTAAATCTCAGCAGTACAAAAACCATAATCCCAGCGTTGGATCACCCATAGTCCCAGTGGGTCATGAGTTAATCTCAAACTCTAGAAGTCCCTACCTCACGACTGCATGAGGCTTTGCCTAGGGGACAGCTAGACATAATCCATAACCCTGTGCCTCTGAACCCCCAAAGTCTCATGTATATCCCTTTGTGCAAAAGACATTTTAGTCCATCTTGAAGAGTTGCCAAAGTCCCAAGAATTTCAGCATTACTGAAAAGTCCAAGTCCCAAGTCTCCTCCAAGATGCAAGGCAAACTCTCAACTGTGAGGCCCTGCACAATAGAAAAGTTAAGCATATCCAACATCCAAAGGCATAAGATAAACATTACCATTTGAAAAGTTGCAAATAGCAGGGTAATATAAACCACTGATACCAACACATGTTCAAAATCCAGCAGGGCAAACATTAAATCCCATAGTTCCAACTACAGCATCTGAAACAGTCTGCACTGAGTTGTGAGCTCCATGCAGCTTCACTCCTATAGAACTCTTAGTGGTAGTTTCCTTGGCTTTTCTCTTACGCTGGCTTTGCTCCCTCTTTGTACTTTATCTTAGACTAACCACATTTCTGGCTTTTCCAAACTACGGAGGTTTCCACTGAAATAGCTTCTTGCTCTCTGCTACACACACCACCCTCTTAGCGGCACACTACCTGGCCTTCCAAGCCTTCTAAAATCGAGGTGGAAGCCATGTTAACCTAACAACTCCTGCGTTTTGAATGCACCTAAAACCAGTGTCACATAGATGATGCCCAGGTATGCTGCCAGCTGGAGCAGTAGCTAGGCTTCCTTCTCTCTTGGTTGTAGGGTGGAGTGCCTTGATTAATGAACACTCTGACCTTGATTCCAAGGAACAAATTCTCCATGCCAGCACCATTTTGGAACCTGGTTTGGCAGTTGCTGCTATTCTGGTACTTGGGTCTCTGGTACTTGTTCTCAAGGCAAAGCCTCTCTCCTTTGCAATTCTGGGGCTGCAAAGCGGAAGAGTTTCTGCCTCTTGTGATGCCCTCAGGCCATCCTTTTGATTCTCTGGCTCCTTCCCAACACTGGAGATCCTTTTAGCTCCATCTTTGCAGTCCACAGCTCTCCTGGTGCTTTCTTCCTGGTCATACTCACAATATTTTAAATCATCCTGCTTGGCTTTTTGCTCTTGATTTTCAACATAATTGTGGCTAAAAGCCACCAATAACAACCATGCCACCTCCCCAGTAGTTTGCTGCTTTGAAACATCTCTTGAAAGATCAATCAGTCCACCACGCTTAATCTCAGTTGTAGGCAAAGTCTATCCGTATAAAATATGTTTTTAGAAGAATGACTTAAATATAAAATGCATTTAGAAGAGTTAAAAGGAACAAATTATGGTTTATTGTATTGAAAGTGTTAATGTTCAGCTTTTTGAACAAACTTCCATGTCTATATCTATTAATCTAAAGCGATTTGATGATGAAAATATATAATACAAGCACTGTTAATTTTTGTTCTTGTTCTGAAATTCTGTACTGTATGTGCTCTTGCTTCTTACTGTTTTTCTATCTTTGTTTCTGCTATTTTTACTCTTTAAAATTAAAACAGTAGAGACCCAACCCCATTGCTGGTAGCCGAGCCCGCGTGCCTGCCGCGGGAAAGCTCCCTGCGCCCCTCTGCCCCGCCTCTGCATTCCTGCCACTAACTTCCTGTTCCAGCCCAGACCCAACTGCACCACTGGTAGCCGAGCCCGCACGCCCGCGGCGGGTAAACTCCCTGCGCCCCTCTGCCCTGCCTCTGCATTCCTGCAACTAACTTCCTGTTCCAGCCCAGACCCAACCGCACCTCTGGAAGCCAAGCCCGCACGCCCACTGCGGGGTAAGCTCCCTGCGCCCCTCTGCCCCACCTCTGGGGTAAGCTCCCTGCTCCCCTCTGCCCCACCTCTGCGTTCCTGCGACTAACTTCCTGTTCCAGCCCAGACCCAAACGCACCGCTGGTAGCCAAGCCCGCGCGCCTGCTGAGTCAGGATCCTTGGCCTGCCTTCCCTCCCCCGCTCCCCCCTCTCCCTGTTTTTTTTTTTTTTTTTTTTTTTTTTTTT
>PVJA010048238.1:0-5000 GCA_004027025.1 Myocastor coypus | reverse complement strand
TCTCCAACTGCATATTCAAATGTTTCCTATATTCATATTACATGAAATTCTGTGACAGCTAATTTTAAAATGGTTTTGAGTGGGTAAGCCCATTAAAACTAAAAAATTAATTTCCTCTCTGTATATTTTGTATAAATACTTGGTAAGGTGGCATTTGAAGTTCAAATAGCTTAATTGAGTTTGAAGGGGGAAAGGTCATTTAATTGGTCTATTGAAATGTTAACAGAAACAGATATGCTGTGGAATAGACTTTAATGGCAGCAGCGTTGCACTAATGTCTGTATTCACTTGCAAAATTGTTAATTAGGGCACTTTAGTAGTTCATTTGTTTTGTATTGATGTGCTTAGTCCAATGGGAAAATCAGTTTTGTAAAAGAAATTTATGTGTCTTGTTAGAACCCTAAAATGAATATCTATATTTTATTCTCAAGAGAATTACATATTGTAAAACCCAAGTATATTTTCAGTTGGAAACCTCTGCTCCTGTGCTACATAGTAGAATATCATTTTTTCTTTTTCACTTCCTTGATAAAGTTAAAAGTCCTATATAGACATCTAAACTGTGAGTTTCTGTGGGACCTTTCTTAGTTGAGTATGTCTAGAAACTAATATCATTGCTTCTAGGAAAAAAAAGTTAAGGAATTAAAAAGCAATGAGTAGGCAACAGGTAGCATCACTAATTCAGGGTAAGTAACATTCTGGGTGATGTATTTTGCTTATATAAATGCTCACTACATTTTACTGTAACAATTTAATACTGACTTTGTGATAATAGAATAAATTTTTTAGGTTCCAGTGTTTTTCAGATGTTTATATGTTGTTAAAGCATTCTGTAAAGAATTACATTAGTCTTGTACCATGAACACTGCTGAGTTCATTGCTACATGCTTTAGTAATCCTCTCTTGATTTTTTAAACCATATATATATATATATATATATATATATATATATATATATATATATGTCTTATTTCACTTGCTAGGGAAATCAAAAATGGAAATAGTGCAGAAATTTTCATTACACCACTATGCAAATATATTTACATAGAAGAACTCTAGGCTTCCTTAAAGAGGGCAACAAAATTGAAAACTGCATAAAGTTTCTCTAAATCCATTAGATAATAGAGGCAGTGTTAAGGCTAACCATAGTGTTGAACTAAACAGACGGATTACTCCTGGGTTTTGCATCAGTTGTTTTCTGCCGGGTGGCCTCACTTGTCAAAAAAAAAAAAAAGAAGAAGAAGAAGAAGAAGAAGTTTAACAGGCAAACATTCATATGGGTACATTGAGAAAAGAAGTATGCCTAATTCCATCAAAGCTTTTAAAAACTCAATCATTAATTTATTCTAACTACGATTGTTGGTCATTTGTGAAAAACATCTGGCCTTTGAGTCATAGAAACTTAAACACCAGTATAGTGTGGACACTTGTGAAGAAGTTTCAAGATAGATAAAGTATAAAAAAGTAGTGTTAGTGTGTTTAGCTTGTCTAGCTATGTGGTGCATTTGTTTACTTAGACTGTTTTAAGCCAGTTTATACTTTGGACTTTGAAAATGTTATAAATGTAAATGCAATATGCTTTAAAGATTAGAAAAATATTAATTTCCAGATTTAAAAAGTTCTGGTTTTTTTTATGTCTTTTCATGATTAATAGAGTTATAATTCAGCAATCTTGGTATTTCAAAGCAAAATGATTTGTAATAAGTCTAAATTCAAGGTAGAAAGTATATTATTAAAAAGATTGCAGGAGGAACATACCTTATTTTTATATAGCTAAAATAATTGTTAAAATATTTGTTTTGAGCTGGATTTAGATACTACTAACTGTTCTCTAATTTGAGTAGCTAGTTTAAAGGACTTTGAGAAACCTTATTTGAGAAAGATACAGTGAAGGAAATAATTTTGTAGCTACATTCAAAACTAAGCCTTCATTTTCTCTTTAGTAACATCTATCTTGTATAACTTTAAAGCTAGCATAGAATAGTTCATTGTTGGGGTATGGCTAGTATTAAGCTTTAATCAATCAGGTTTCAAGCCCTAACATTATATCAATAGGTATATCAAAGCCACAGAAAGATACAAGACAGGGCTTTCTGTTGTTTTAAGAATAAATTTTTAAATTATAGAAGAAAACCTACTTTAGGTTGTAAGGGGTAAGACTTAGAGTTTAAGTTGAAACTATATATTATGTCTTCTATAGCCACTAATATAATGAATGGTTAATATAGAAAAGTTATTCTTCTTGATGATGGTTTACTCTGATTGTTTCTTACTGTAAAAAGGAAGGAGAATATGATATAACCAAAGCTATTATGTCAAAGGCATCATATAAAAATCATTATTCTCTTACTGTTAAAGTGTGTGTGTGTGTGTGTGTGTGTGGTGCTGGCAGTTAAACCCAGGACCTCATGCACATTAGACAGGACCCTAAGCTACATCCCCAGTCCTGTTAAAGTAATTTTATGAGATTATTCATACACTAAATTTTATTCACGACTGCTCTTTAGCCTCTTCTGGTCTTTTAGTAATTATAAGTTCTGAAAGATTATAAATACTTCTCATAAATTAGATTTGATTATAACCATCATAATAATAATAGCCACTTTTCCCAATGGTGAAAAATACTAATTTTTCACCATTATTTTGCTTATGCATGTGTATTATAACAAATGGCTATGTTTCTAAAATGTGCATTGAAAATAAATCTAAAAATGCATGTGTTATATGTAGAAGTCCCTGATAAACCTTTGGTTAGCCCTTATTTCAGAGGCACTGATATCCAGAGTACTGTTAAGGATACTAGAGATGAGAGGGAAAAATCATTTAGAACAGCTTGTGAAATACAATGTTTGAAATAGTTTTTTGAGAATGTACAGATTATGGCTTGCATAGGGATTCCTTCCAGCTCTCTGGGAAAATGAGCTGTTGACATTCTTTTGGGTTATCATCCAAGATAGGAGGGCAACCACAAGGATTCAGCAGATAAATTCATCTCCAAAGACCTTTATCCATTTCACTGCAACTTGGAAACATTCATGTTGAATAGTAGCATTAATGTAGCCCATTTAACTCTTCAAACTAAGTCTTAAGTTAAAAAACAATAGTAATAAAAGGAAAAGAATATGATGTAAATCTCAAATGAGTAGGGTAATAACTTATTTTAGTATCTAGGAAGTATTCTTTACATAATTCTAAAATTCAAAACTGCTGTTTTCCTCTATACCCGTTAGAATAACTGAATCAGCTGTATGTGATACTTGTTAGTTGTTTATGATAAAGAGCAGAAAATAAATTTATATTTTAATGTATTCTGAAGTGAATGGCAGCATTTGCAAATGACTGAAAGTAATCTAATTTGAGTTTTGACTATTAGGACTTTTGTAAATCAGGCAGAAGAAAAAAGCAAAGCTGTGATTAATGCAGTAAGGTGGTACACTAAGATTCACACACATGCCCTTTCTTATAAATAATGAAAAAAAAAAAAAAAACTTTTGACTCAAAGTGGAATGATACTATATGGGGCTGAATGTGCAGGAAAGGTTCCCACAATGCATTGTGCAAACCTAGGGCTAACAAATAACCCTACTGCTTTGAACACCGCCCCCCCACCCCCAAGACAAAGGCACAATGAAATAGAAAGCTTAACACCGGTAGCTTTCAAAATGACAAACTAGGCAAACTATACATCTCCACCACTCCAATTTTGTCAGAATGCTAATGAGCTTGCTCTGATCTTTACTGGCTTCCCGTGTTTTCTACATCTTCAAGGACCACATGGTGCTAGCAAAATAAAGACAACTAAATGAGAATTTCGAATGCTTTTTGTGTTAGGACCTGGTGCTTTTCAGTGGACGCACTCGTTGAATATTCTCAACTTAAAAGAGTACAACAGGGGGTTGGGTATGAACTTTTTAACAGGAGGAAATTTGAACAAAAGTAAATTAGTGAGATGAGGAAAATATGAGAAAAATTTCTGATTAATTTCCACTCCATAATATCAATGACACCTTCAGCCCCACTCATACTCTTCTAACAAGAGATGCTGATAAAAGATGAATGATTCTGTGTTGTTCACAGTGAATGTTTAGTGGTTTTTTAATAGCAGCATTCTACATAAAAGACACCAGGAAGTACTCCGCATTAGCAGTTGAGATCACTAGTTAATAGGATGATGTCTTTTAGCTTTTGTCACAAGATTATTAGAAAAGATGGTTTTCTGTTCTCATCATTGCATAGTTTGGAGTGCCTGTTGAGTACAAGTGCTAAAATACAGGTTTCTCAGTATTGTTTCACATGTAAAGCAAAAAGCCTTTTAATGCAACACCTTTTTCCTTTTTTACCAGGTGATTTTGTTATTGATCTCTAATCTGCCCCTTAGCTGTATTAAATGCTTGAAGTATTCTGCTTTTCACTGTTGCCTTGATGTTAGCTATTTGTGTCTATAAATTCATTAACATTAAAACAAGATTTATATACAGCATTAATAATATGATTTTTTAAAGTGGTAGATCATTATTTTCATAGTTTATGTGTAGATAACATTGGCTAAGTAAATACTGTGAAGTGTTTTTAATAAAGATCTATTTTTATCAGATTTTTTAACTATATTTTTTTAACTATGTTTTTCACATCTCTGTAGCAGCCACTGTACTTACTTGAGGGATGAGAATAGTCAAATCCCATCTTTTACTATACTCATATCTAGAAAAGGGAAAACTGAAATATTTTATAAGATGTTTCAACATAGTGTTAAACTGATTCTATACCATTAGTAAATAACCAGGAAAAAAAATAACATTTGAGGGGGCCCAGCGGGATGGCTCAGTGGTCTAAAGCGCCTGCTTGGGAAAGCTTGGGCGGCTTCAGGGATCGCAGTTCAATCCCCGGCACCACATGCTGCGCCAGCCCTGCCCTCATGGCGGGCTGAGCCGGCCATAAAAATGAGTGAATAAGCAAATAAAGGTTATGAAACAAGAAAAACATAAATAAATAAAATAAAA
>PVJA010048237.1:0-14279 GCA_004027025.1 Myocastor coypus | reverse complement strand
TTTTTTTTTTTTTTTTTTTTGGCAAGACTGGGGTTCGAACTTACAACCTTGCATTTGCCAGGCAGGTACTTGTGCCTTGGAACTATCTCCCCAGCCCCTGTGAGAGAGTTCTTATCTCAAAATAAAGAGAAAATGGGGAGTAGCTCATCACTTCAGGGTTCAGTCCCACCTACCAGCCAAAAAGATCCAAAAAGCCAAAATTCAACCCCAAAAACGTACTACTAAAAAAGAGACCCAAAATGGACATGAGGGGCCAGCGAGATGACTCAGTGGTCTGAAGTACCTGTTTAAGCAAGCTTAGGCAACTACAGGGACCACAGTTCAATCCATGGCACCACATGCTGTGCCAGCCCCATCCCCCAGGGCAGGCTGAGCCAGCCCTAATATAAATAATAATAATAATAATAATAAAATAAGTAAATAAACATGAAAGAAAATCACATCTTTTTTTCTTTTTTTTGTCTTTTTGAAATAGGGTCTCACTATGCAGTTCAGGCTGGCCCTGAGCACACTTTTGTAGCCCAAGCTGGTTTCAAACTTGCATTTATCCTCCTGCCTCAGCCTCCGAAGTGCTTGGATTACAGGTGTGCGCTACCATGCCCGGCTTCTTAAGAATTTTTAAATTTAATTTTATTTTTTTCTTGTTTCAGAACTTTTGTTTATTTGTTTATTTTTATGGCTGGCTCAGCCTGCCCTGAGGGCAGGGCTGGTGCAGCATGTGGTTCCGGGAATGGAACTGTGGTCCCTGCAGCTGCCCAAGCTTTCCTAAGCAGGTACTTTAGACCACTGAACCATCCTGCCGGTCCCTTTTCACATCTTTTTTTTTTTTTTTTTTTTTCTGGACTGGGGTTCGAACTCACAACCTTGCACTTGCCAGGCAGGCACTTGTGCCACAGAACTATCTCCCTGGCCCCCATATCTTTTTCTAAAAGAAAAAAAAAAAGTTCTTCTGGAGCATGATGGCACATACCTATAATCCCAGCATTCTGGAAACTAGGGCAGGAGAACTGAAAGTTGAAATCTAGACCAGCCACCTTAGTGTTTTAGCAAGACTCTGTCTCAAAACGAAAAAAGAAAAAGGAAAGAAGGGTAGAGATGTAGGGTATGAAATCCTAGGTCCTAGAGCTGAGCATGGTGTGCGCACCTATAATACCAGAACTGGGGAGGAGGATGGAGGAGGGTCGCTGGGAGCTCGAGGCCAGCCTGGACTACGTAGTGAGACTCTACCTCAAAGAGAGAGAGAGAGAGAGAGAGAGAGAGAGAGAGAGAGAGAGAGCCAAAGCAGTATTGTAGGGGTATGCGTGCACAGGGGTGAATAGTAATCTCCCCCTTTGCTTCTGCGTAACTAGGGAGGGGAAGGAAGCTAAGTGATCACAGCACTTGGATGAGAGAATTCTCTGTTCCGTTCTACCTTGGTCTATTTTTAAAATTCTTCATCAGAGAGAGAAACACGATTATAGTGCTGATTCATCTATTCACTTTAGAAGGGAGGGCCAAGCATTACACAGACTTTATACTATATGTCCTAGTTCTAGAGGAGCCACAAACACGTTCCCTCACTCCCTATTGAACCATAGACTGCAAACATCTGTTGAGGACCGCAGTGGCAGCAGAGGAACAGAATGTGGGAGACAGGGGCAGCGAGATGGCTCAGCGGTCTAATTATTATTATTATTATTATTATTATTATTATTATTATTTTCTTGTTTCAGAACCTTTGCTTGTTTATTCACTCATCTTTCATGGCCGGCTCAGCTTGCCCCTAGGGCAGGGCTGGTGCAGCATGTGGTGCGGGGGATCGAACCGCGGTCCCTGAAGCCATGCAAGGTTCCCCAAGCAGGCGCTTTAGACCACTGAGCCATCCTGCCCGGCCCAGCTCAGCGGTCTAAAGCGCTTGCTTAGTCTAGCTTAGGCAACTGCAGGGACCGCGGTTCGATCCTGAGCACCACATGCTGCGCCAGCCCCACCTGCAGGGCCCGCTGAGCCAGCCAGAAAAATAATAGACGTGGGAGACGGGGCTCCTCTGGGAGCCAACCTCCTATCCTCCCCTCCTTGAGGGCGGACGTGTACTCTGCCCCAGTCTGCAGACCCTTTGTGGGGGCGGTAGCACTGGGAATCAGACCTGTCCTGGAGTTGGGCCCCTCAGGCATGCGCTGCCAGGGACCAGACATGGCTGAGTTTCCCAAAGCCCACTTCCGGCTACCATTCCAGGTCTACCCCACTGCGACGCGGGCGCTGGGCCTGGGCACCTGCAGTGGCATGGCGAGAGTGGGGGCTCTCATCACTCCGTTCATCGCTCAGGTAGGTGTCACCCGAGTGTGAAGGGGAACAGGATGTAACCATCAGCCCCTGGAGGTCAGCCTTCTGCAGAGCAGCCCCTTTTATATAACACCCTTTTTCATCCTAGAATCCCTCCCTAGGAAGTACCTTGACTCAGAGGGGGTGAAGGTCGTTGCCCAAGGTCACACAGCCAGAAAGCAGACAAGCCCAGGCCTGTTCCATTGTTGCCTATGCAGAAGACCTTAAAGGTGCCAGATGGTTTAACCCAGGGCAATTTGAACTGGCAGGGTGTGGTGGCTTGTACTTGTAGTCCCAGCTACTCAGGCAGCTGAGGCAGGAAGATCGCTTGAGCCCAGGAATTCCAGGCCAGCTTGTACAACATAGGAAGATACTGTCCCCCCACGAAAAAATAAATTAAAATAAAATAAAAAGTGGTGACACGAAAATAAATGTCCTTGGGGCTGGGGAGATTGCTCCATGGCACAAGTGCCTGCCTGGCAAGTGCAAAGCCATGAGTTCAAACCCTGGTCCCGCAAAAAAGAAAGAAAGAAAATAAATGTCCTGGTCCAGTGGTGGCAAGCCTATGGTATATGTGTTATTTGTTGTTACTTTAAGACAAAAGATGTTAACGTATGAATTGTTTTTTCTAATCTAAAACCTCAATATTCAGGTCTCATAGCAATGTTGGCTCTTTGGAATAAATGAGTCTTGGGTTGGAGTTTGGGCACTAGTCTCTAAACTGTTTGCCATCACTATGCTAGATTCCCTTTCTTCTCCCTTTCTTTCTTTCTTTCTTTCTTTCTCTCAGGACTGGGGTTCGAACTTAGGACCTTGCACTTACCAAGCAGGCACTTGTGCCATGGAGCTATCTCCCCAGCCCCCTTAGACTTTTCTTCATGAATTGGATAAGTGGGGACCCTTCACAAATTTTACAACTTTCTGTGTGCCTTTGAAACATATTTATCTGTCAAGGTTAGAGCTCAGCGGCACACACCTGACTGGCAAGTCCTGAGGTTGGTTGCCAGTACCAAAAGGAAAAGAAAAAAATCTTAAGCACAGTGCAGGGACCAGGGTTCATCCTTGGTGTGCTTTGTGCCAGCTCCACCCCTGGGGTATGCTGAGACAATGGATTGAGACTGGGCGTGGTGGCGTGCACCTGTAATCCCAGCACTTGGGAGGCTGAAAACAGGAGGATCATTATGAGTCCAATCTGTGTAGTAAGACCCTGTAGACCCTATACTAAATACCAAAACAAAAAGAAAAGTAAAAAGAAACATGTCTATCCATATTTAAGGAATCTCATTAAGTGTTTTGCTCTTGGAATGTGCAATTATTTTTTTGGTTTTATCACTTATATTGAAGTAAAAGTCCCCAACTAAAACTGGCCATCTTATTTAAGCCTGCCCTGGGGGTGGGGCTGGCACAACATGTGGTGCCAGGGATCAAACGGTCCCTGTGGTTGCCTAAGCTTGCCTAAGCGGGCGCTTTAGACCACTGAGCTATCTCGCTGGCCCAAAGATCCTCCACTTCGGCAGATATTTTACCCAAGTATTTTTGTTCTGTGTTTTGTTTTGTTCTTTTTTTTGTTTTTTCAGACAGGGTCTCGCTATGCAGTTCAGGCTGGCCTTGGGCTCACTTCTGTAGCCCACGCTGGTCTTGAACTCACACTAATCCTCCTGCCTCAGCCTCCCAAGTGCTGGGATTACAGGGGTGCACCACCACACCCGGCTTCTGTTCTGTATTGTTAACTGCTGTATATCACTCCGAACTGGTACTGGTTGTGTCCACATGGGACCATGAGTCTCCAGAGAAGCCAGATGCTTCCTCCCACTAGCAGATGCCTCTGTCCTTCTGCCCCTTAGGTAGAGGAGGAAATGGGAGTGGGTTCTGCCATGTGGTTTGCCGTATGTTCTAAAGCTGGGAATATGATGTGGCCAAAGTGCAGTTACAAGGAACCCAGGCTCTTGACCTTGATGCACCTGAGTTCAGATTCCGGCCCCATCCTTATTATCCCTATGGGCTTGGGTGTGCTACTACCCTCGAAGCCTCAGTTTCTCTCTGTAAAATGCAGGTAAAGAACTGAACTCGTAGAGACATTGCATAGTAGTACGTCTGCTCCAGAGAGCATGTGTTTACCAGCCTCTATCTCTCTCCCCCAGGTGATGTTGGAATCATCTGTGTACCTGACCCTGGCAGTTTACAGTGGCTGCTGCCTCCTGGCCGCCCTGGCCTCCTGCTTTTTGCCCATTGAGACCAAAGGCCGAGGACTACAGGAGTCCAGTCACCGAGAGTGGGGCCAGGAGATGGTTGGCCGAGGGGCTCATGGTGCCGGTGTCGCCAGGTCGAACTCTGGCTCTCAGGAATAGTGACCACTGGAAGGGCTGAGCTGGTCTTGAAGGCTGGGAGCCTGGGGAGCTGTCAGAACCCAGTTGAGCCACTCATGGGTCACCGCCAATGTCAAGAACTCACTCAAGGATGACCTGGACCTACAGGGCTTTGTGTCCTGACTGCCCATATTCGTTGAGGTCCACCTGGTTAGGGAGGCATTTGTTCTGGGTTTCTGCATGTCGGGGGAAAGTTTACTAACAACCTGAGGGTCTGCATGATGGGAAAATGGCCACCATGGGAGGGGTGGGGATGCGGGCTGTCAAACAGCTGCTGTCACGAGTCACCTGGTCACTCCCTCAGTGAACAACCATTGAAGAAAGAAAAATCTGTGTAGATACAGTACAGGCCCTGTACAGACCAGACTCATTCAGTAAGTGTGGCCTACACTCTGGGCCTCAGGCTTTCTTCTTTGAAATAATAAGGGACTAGGTGTGTGGCCTGAGTTCATGGTTCCCTCAGTAGGGCCTTTCCGATTGGCTCCCCAGAGCCTGCCCAGGGGGAAAGACATGCATTTGAACTTTAGCCTTGGGGCACCCACTTGGCCCTCTCTTGAGTTGCTGCCTCTGGCTGCAGAGGATCCAGCTGTGTCCCTGAGAACTAGGAAAGCTGTTACTCTACCCACAACCTGGAATTAGGGACTGAAGCCCAGAGGAAGGGAAAGCACAGCAGGAGCCTCTCCTTCCAAAGCCAGGGCATCCTTTCTGGCCTCCTCTTCCTCCTGGGCCATGCTGAATGATGATTCTGAGGAAGGAAAGCTGCGCACTCAGGTTTCAGGGGGTTGGATTTTGTGGGTAGGTAGATGGCTGAATGGGCAGAAGAGCCTGCGTGACATTAGTCATTGGCCCTCATCAGGATGTGGGGATCAGGAACCCCAATGTGAAACTCCACCCTCCCCATACACCCCATTTCTGGGCTGCCCCCTCTGTCAGGAGCTGTCCTTGCCCTTCCAGAAGCAGCTCCTCACTTCCAGCAATGGAGCCCCCGAGGCAGAGACGTGTGAAGGCATAAATGTGTGAAAGGCATGCCCTTCAGAGGAGGATGGAGGAGGCCGGCTGGGCTTGGCCCCAGAGGAAGGAAGGGCTGGAGCTTCATCTCCACAGATTACATGGACTTCCCGAGGTTGGGTCTAGAGGAACCTGTTCCCTGTGGTAAAGGCCAGGACCTAGAGAAGAAGAGAGGAAGCTGCAGGTCCCACCAAAGGCCAGAGAAACAGACCCGTTGCTCGAAGTTCATACTGCAAGGAAGCCAAATGTGTGTGTTCATCTCTTATTAAAACATGTTGGTGATGGACATTGCAAGGGTTTATGTTTGGTCACTTGTCAGAATGTCGTAGCGGCTCTTCAACTTGATGGTCTTGCTAACTTTGTCCATCTGTATTAATCTCAACGCTTTGTCATGAGAACCTCCTATCTCCTGGGGGAGGGGAGCAGCACAGTTTGGGACCTTGGTGACCTTGGGACCATGACGGGCAACATCCTCAGGCTCAACTCATAGGTCAAGAGCAACCAGTCCCATGTCCCAGACAGGCCAACCGGAAGCAGCTCGGCAGGCCAGCCTCTTTTGCACATCCCTTCTTTGTTGAACCCTGGGCAGCTATAGTTCTAATTATTTCTAGATGACTGAGTTCTCCTGGGTGACACAGACCTTTCCCTTGTCTTTTTGCCTCCCTGCTGGTCAGACACCGCCAGCTCTTCCTGCTGCAGCACCCCAGCAAGCTGAGGACTGGGTGGGAAGGAAAGGCCTCGTTTCTAGGGGCTGGGCCGAAGGGGATTGCAGTCTTCCAAATGAGAAAAAGAAAGTTAAAAAATGTTTTACCTACTAAATAGCTTACCATTATTTATTTATTTATTTATGTGTTTATTTGGTACAGGGTCTCACTACACAGATCGGACTCCTAGTGATCCTCCTGGGAGGCTCAGCCTCCCCAGTGCTGGGATTAAAGGTGTGCACCAGTACACCCAGGGCTTGTCCTGAGGCAGAGCCAACAAGGCATGTGGTACCAGGGATCTAACCCGGGTCCTTATGCTTGCCAGGCAGGCTCTTAGACTGCTGAGCTATCTCCCCAGCTGAAATAGCTTACCTTAAAAAAAAAAAAAGAATCGGTGTTATCAAATAATACAGCAACTGCAGCAGAAGTCTCCCAAGAGTCTGAAATACATGGGGCCTTGGGCTAGTTGTTTTCCATCTATTGAACAATTCTGTTCAAAAAGAGCTCCTGTTTCCGTGCACGGAAATGTCATCTCCTTCTCTCCATGTTAGAAAAGATTTCAGAAAATGTCCAAGGATGTGTAGCAAAGCCAAGGCTCTGCCTTTCTTTCTGTTCGAGCATTCTCAAGCGCACACAAATGACCTTGGCTGCACTGGCAAGGAAATGAAAGAGTATCTTAGAGATCAGCATGGAAAGCAGTATGGATATTCTTTTATTTATTTATTTATTTATTTATTTATTTTCTGTCTTTTTGAGACAGGGTCTCGCTATGCAGTTCAGACTGACCTTGAACTCACTTTTGTAGCCCAGGCGGGTCTCGAACTTGCACTGATCCTCCCATCTCAGCCTCCCAAGTGCTGGGATTATAGGAGTGCGCCACCATGCCCAGCTCAATATTTTTTAATAATACGAGGCAACAGAAAACTCTGAATGGTGAGATCATGAAGTTCCCCCCCACCCCCTCTCCGCCTTATTCCAAATAAATCTCCAAGGATATTACTGTAAGTAACAGTAAACATAGTCCACTTAAATCATCGGGGTAGCATTGGCCTTTTTATTTCATTCTTTTATTTATTTATTTATTTATCTATTTATTTATTTATTTATTTATTTAGCAGAACCAGGGATTGAACTCAGGCCCTTGCACTTGCCAGGCAAGTGCTTATTCTACTGAGCTGTGTCCCCAGCCCCACATTGCCCATTTATTGAGAAACTCAAAGCCAAACAGGGCCACAGAGTTTCGGCAGCTCCATAGTGGCATCCAGGACCCAGCTTCTTTTTGCCTTTCCCCTACCTGCTGGACATTTGATTCCATGTATGAAGCCTCCTGGGCTAGCCAAGTATGGAGCATCATATTTATTTTCCAAGAAAGTAGAGTGTGAAAAAATTGTTTTTTCCAAAAGGATCTGAGAGGCTGGAGATATAGCTCAGTGGATATCATTCTCACTGCTGGGACAAAATACCTGACACCCAAAATTAAGGAAGGAAAGGTTTATTTGGCTCACAGTTTATGCAGGTTTCAGTCCATAGCTCCCAGGCAGAGTGCCACAGGGCAGAGAGCAGCAGTTCATGGCGGTGGAAGGCAGTAAAACAGCAAAAGCAAAAGGGAGGGGTAGCAGCAACAAAGGTAACAGCAAGCAAGCCTGTCTCCCTTGAATTGCATTCAGGCCATCTGCCCCCCAGGTTGGGCATAGTACTCACCCATAATCCCAGCAGCACTCACACCCATAATCCCAGTGGATCATGGATTAATCACAAAGTCTAGAAGCCTGCCCCATGACTGCATGAGGCTTTGGGGGAACAACTAAACACAAACCATAACACGGGCAAATTCAAGGTTGCAAGTTTGATATGAATTGGGGGATTTAGTAGCACAGAGAAGGGTGGCAGTGGCCACTGGGCGTTTGAGTGGGGACAGCGCTGGAGGTACAGGCCTAGAAGGATTTTTTTGGTGGGGGAGGGGTTCTGGCTCAGGCTGACTGAAGAGTGAGATTGGGAATTGAACTGCTGACCCCTGTGACTGACAGGGACTGCGGTCGCAAGCGCTTAAACCACTGAGCTATCCCGAAAGCCCGCCTGTCCTGGTTGTAAGGAGCAGACCTTGCCCTTGTCAGAATGAGGGGCAGAAGCAGAGCAACAGGAAGAGAACAGCAGGCCCTGCCCACAGAGCTGAATGCCACGGGGCACCCGCTGATTTTGTCTGCCCTGTGATCTCCTGATTTTCAAGACTGGATTTTTGTGGGGAATCTCCAAGATTTTTGGAATGTTGAATCAAGAGAATTTTTTTTATTTTTTATTTTTTATTTTTCTTGTTTCAGAACCTTTGTTTGTTTATTCACTCATTTTTATGGCCGGCTCAGCCCACCCCGAGAGCAGAGCTGGCGCAGCATGTGGTGCCGGGGATCGAACCGCGGTCCCTGAAGCCGCCCAAGCTTTCCCAAGCAGGCGCTTTAGACCACTGAGCCATCCCACCGAGCCCCTAAATTTATTTTATTTTATTTATTGTTTCAGAACTTTTGTTTCTTTATTTATTTTTATGGCTGGCTCAGCCTGCCCTGAGGGCAGGACTGGTGCAGCACGTGGTGCCGGGGATCGAACTGCAGTCCCTGCAGCCGCCTAAGCTTTCCTAAGCAGGCGCTTTAGACCACTGATCCATCCTGCCAGGCCCCAATCAAGAGAATTTTAAATGATGTGAGTGCTGAATAAAGTTCATCCCCAGTCCAGGTTCAGTTGGTGGGCTGCCAGTTTGGAACTTCTGACAGGCTGTAGACTGAGCAAAAAAGAAGTACATTCCAGGATAGTGGTACGCAGCTGTAATTTCCGCTATTCAGGAGGCTGAGGTAGGAGGGTCTCAAGTTCAAGACAAGCCTGGGCAACTGAGAGAGCTACGTAAGCCAACCATTGTGAAATTCACAGACCCATGTGGGTCATGGAATTCCCTTGTGCTTCTCCTTTTCTGCATTTTTTTTGGGGGGGGTAGAATCATGAGAAAGGAAGAATCAAGGGGTTGGAGAGAGAGAGCTGAGTGACATAAACATCAACCTGGCAAGTGCAAGGTCCTGAGTTTGTTCCCTACCCCCACATGCCATGCCAGGCTCAAAACCCTGGGCACCCTGTCTTAGCCCAGTATACCTGGGCACTATGAGCCAGCCCCAGAACTGGGCATGATGGTACACGCCTGGAATCTCAGCACTTGGGAGTCTGAGACAGGAGGATCTCTGTGAGTTCGAGACCAGCCTGGGCTATAAAAGTTAGCACAGAACCAGCCCAAACTGCTTCAAAAAAAAAAAAAAAAACAGAGGAAGGTATACCTCTGACCAATTAAACACACACACACACAAAGAGGGACACTTTGGGTGTGAATATAGACTTTCCTGACCTCTTAACAGCTTTAATTTTAGTTTGGGTAAAGAAATTACTTTGGCCAGGGCGAGCAAGATGGTTCAGTGGTCTAAAGCGCCTGCTTAGGCAAGCATAGGCAACTACAGTGACTGTAGTTCGATCCCTGGCACCACATGCTGTGGCAGCTCCAACCCCAGGGCAGGCTGAGCAGGCCATAAAAGAAAAAGAAAAAAAAAAGTTTAAAAAAAAAAAGAAAAGAAATTACTTTGGCCAGCCTTACGTGCTGAGTCTCAGGCCCGGGAGATGGCTCAGTGGCACAGCACCTGCCTGGCAAGCACCAAGTCCTGAGTTTGATTATCACTATGAATAAACAAATGGTAAGTCTCTTTCCAAGTGTGACTATAAAGAGAGAGTGAGATTTTTTTGTTCAATGCTTGCAGGGAGACTTGGGTAAGAAGCCCAATAATTCCTCCATAACTGTGTATTTTCCTCAGCTTGGAATTTCCTGCTGTACAGAAGGTAAAGGGAGACTCAGAGGTCAGGTCATTTGGGGGCCTGAATCTTCGTTCTACTCTTGGCCATCTGTTGACCGAGGTGGCCTCTCCATGCTTCACTCCTCTCGCCTATGAGGTGAGGATAATAGTGGCTGCTTGGAGGTTTTGGTGAGGGTGAAATGAGGGTTGCATACAAGGGGTAAGCACAGCCTGGTACTCAGGGAGCAGCAAATTTTAGTTACACTGATAGTCATCATTGTCAGGATAAACTCTTTGGCCTTGGCAACTTCGCTCCATTTAGTTTAGGCCTAGGCAGCATCACCGCAGATGCTTTGAGAAGAGCCCACCCAAGGAACGGGCCTGAAAAGGATTCTGGGCAGAGTACAGGGCGACAGCCCACGGACCAGTGAGATCTCCTCACAGCACATAGGCAATGGTGTGTGACACTTTCCCAACTCTGGCCTTGCACAGAGTCTCGGCCAGGTGAACATTCGACCTCAGATAACGTCGGGGGGCTTTGTGATGGCTCATATTAGGTGCCAGCCTGCCTGGATTAAGGAAAAGAACTGGCAACACTTCATGTCTGGGCAGGTCCAAGAGGGCATTGCCAGAGAAGGTGAGCACTGTGGGCCTTGGATTGGGGTTGGGGAGGACCAGCCCACAGGGTGAGCAGGCACCACCTAGCAGAACGCAGGCAAGGGCTCCCCTTGTCCCCACCAGCGCTGCCACTCTTCTCTTGCCCTTAGACGCCAGAATTTCTTCACTTTAAACTTCAGGGCTGACACCGGGGGGACCCCAGTTTCTTGAAACTGTCAGAATCAAGGGACAGTTACAACGTCAGCTTCTCTGGTGTTGAAGATTTCAGAGTGAGACCAAGACATGTTCCCAGACCCCCACCTTACAGATGGCCTGACAGGACTTCTGAGCCTCCATGTCTGCCAGTCCCTCTAATAAAACTCTTATCTTTCTGTTAGTCTCTCTCTCTCTCTCTCTCTCTCTCTCTCTCTCTCTCTCTCTCTCTCTCTCTCTGTCTATCATCTATCCAACTACCTGTCCATCTATCCTATTGGTTCTGTCATAGAGAACCCTGACTAATACAGGCTCATTTAAGGCTTTATTTTTTATTTTTTGTGGGACCAGGGTTCAAACTCACAACCTTGTACTTGCCAGGCAGGCACTTGTGCCAAGGAGCTATCTCCCTGGGGCCCTCATTTAAGGCTTTAAAAACATCTGGGAGAGGGCTGGGGATATAGCTCAGTGGCATAAGCACCTGCCTGGTAAGCGCAAGGTCCTGAGTTCAGTCCCCGGTACCACCAAAAACCAAAAACATCTGGGAGACTGTTACCTTAGCGGATTCCAACTAGATGGAAGAAAGATATGAAATCTCCACAAGTGAACTTAGATTAGGATGGGGCTCTTTGTGGGATAATCTTCCTACTGGCCCCACAATGGCTCCTTGGAACCTGCAGGGGCGCTCTGTAGGCAGCAGATGTCATCCGAAGTCCCGGGTGTGGAGCAGGCACCAACATTACCAGTTCAGTTCTTTACCTCTCACCTCGCTCTTCTGCAGCCTAGCTCCACCTCTAACATCCTATAGAACATCTGCTATGACACTTCTCACAGTGGGTCCCTGGGCACTTATGAATGTTCTGGGCAGAAGTTTTTCATAACAAGGTAGATGTAGGAGACACTGGGTAAAAGAACATGAGATAGTAGTCTCTGCTGTGGGACTTTTCAGAACCTTTAATATGTTTGTATGACTTACAGTCAAATAATCATCCTTAATTTTTGTCTTTGGGAAGCTGCCTCTGATTTGGTGAGTTTTCCTGTCTTCTGATGACCATTCCTCACAGTGTCAGGCCTGGAGGCAGCTCATGGGGCTGCGGGTGGGGCTGGATGTCCCTCCAGGAGCAGACCTTGTGGCTTCCTTTCCCTTCAAGAACATTTGTAGAAAGAGGCAGAATCAGGGGGCACACACAGGCTTCTAGGGGGCACACTGATCTGTTGGTGGGAGGTGGGGAATCCTTGCAGGGAAGCTGCTGGTCACTGGAGTCCTCAGAGGTGAGATGGTGGCATCTGGCACAGCTCCCTTTCTTCCAGAATTTTCCCAAACAGATTAGCGGCCTCGAGGGCACAGCCCCAGTGAATTGTGAGCCCGTAGCCCCCATGGCCGTAGTTGTGGATGACCTGGAAGAGGCAAAAGAAAAGGTAACTAGACCCAAAAGGGGCCACAGAAGGGGCCAAGGAAGCCGTGTAGCTTGGGAGACTCGGGAGCTTCTAAAGAACCCTGGGCAAAGCCAGATGCCAGGAGCTGCTGTGGGCAATTTGATGGAACGGGGGGCCCTTGGATATCATTCTCACATCTGGAGGGCAGCCCCTGGTCTCCTGCCCTCTGATTGACAAAGGGCCTGCCCTACATATACTGCACGGGGAAGGTGGAGTCACATCTAGACCTTGAGGTCAGAGGTTTTCTGCACAAATGAAGTTCCCTGAATCGCCATCTTCGTTCCTGCCTCACTCAGGACAGGTGAACCCTCTGTGTTGATAAGCACAACTCCAGCCACAGGGAGAGAAAACTCAAGGACTCTGGGTCGTGGTCATCGTGCGAGCCCAAGCAAGACCTCAGGGCCTTTGTCGGCCTGATGTGCAGCCATCAGTAGCAAATTAAACTCCACATGTGATTCTCCCTCCACATATGCACACCAAAGCCTTCATGTGTACACAGACACATGGCTCTATACACACACAACACCACACACATATTTCTAAGCACACATGACCTCTAAATCCATGTGTGTAACCCTCTGTGCACACATACATGACATCTTTATCCTCATTTCCCAGTCCTGCACATGCACAGCCCTTACACACACAAACACACACACACACACACACACATGCATGCACACACCCTGTATACTTGAATAAAAGAGGAAGGATGACTTCAGGACGGAGGTTGCTCTCCTGGTGGGCACGCAGGCATCCACTACTCCAGTCAGAGCCTTCAACCCAGCACAGCCTTGCTGGCTTCAGTAAGCCCAGCCCCCAGCCCAGGAGGAGGGAGGGCCACAGAGTCAGTGAGGTAGCCACAAAACGGACCTCTGGGAAACAGTGCCGGAGGCAAGTTCAAGGCGCATCCCAGGCCTGCCTCTCAACAGTGGTCTGCCTTAGGCAAGTAGGTTCACCTTGCCAAATTCTAGTCCCCTCATAGGAGACAGGAGGAAGAACTGCCCTGATTCCAGGGAGCTGCAGGGATTCAGTAGGACCAGTCATGTCCTGGGTTTGCTGCAGGACGGAAGCTTGATGCCGGTCAGACTCGAAGAGCTCACTTTCCTTCTACTCAGCGGCAGACTTTAGCAAGCCAAGACATTGCCCCCTGTGTAACCTGGTGCATCAGCAAGCCTCAGTTTCCCTGCTTGTAGAGAGAAGGACATTAGCTACCGCATCCCCTGCTCTTAGACTGTGTGGAGATGTCCCTGGAAATGGTAGTCACCTCGGGACTCAGGGAGGGCAGGGCTTTCCCTGCTGGGAGAACGTACCTCAGTGTTTGCAGGTCCCACGCAAAGCCCTTCCCTTTCCAGACGGATCTGGGGACGCACTGGCCGGAAGCCAGTATGCTCACTAGCAATTCTTGCGTTCTGGAAAGAAACATGCTGGCAATGGGTGGATGGATTTTTTTTTTTTTTCCCCGTTGCCATTTTCCCATGCACACTAACACCATCAGAGTCATTCCAGTTCGTCACTGCCACCATCACCACATCCACCGGCTACTACATTCATTCCATCATGACTAACGCTGACTTCATCAACCATTCCATCTACACTACTACCACCACCATCACTGCCCCCATCAGCCGCGGCCACAGTGATACCAGTGGCCACCACCTCACCACCGTCCTCATCGCCCACATTTTCACTACCATTCACACCGACCTCCACCTCCGCCCCAGCCTCCTCCTCATCACTGTGCGCATTGCCACGGTAGGAGAACGTGAAACCTGGGAGCTCTGCTACCAGGATGTCACCTTGGGAAGAGAGACAAGTTGTCTAGGAGATAATACCTCGGG
>PVJA010048236.1:0-14293 GCA_004027025.1 Myocastor coypus | reverse complement strand
AAAAAAAAAAAAAAAGGAAAAGAACATACTTCTCTTTGGACTAAGAGGAAGCAGATACATACACAGTCAAATGTTCTGCAATTGCAGTGGGCCACCAGTGAAGCTTGTAATGCTGGGGGCTATTGAATCTAAGCCTCCTAAAGCTCATCTCACCAATCTAGCTCTGCGTTTCATGCATTGTAATTAAGCATTTTTTTTTTTCTTGCTGGGTGGTCAAGGGCAAGTCGAAGTAAGACCTGTATGACAAAACATTCATTTTTTTTGTATCTTCCAGGGTCAAATCCCCTCAGGATTAAGTTTGGGACCATAGACAGTACTTTGTAGAACTGTTGTTAGTGTCAGCCTTCGGGACGAGTCACGGCCATTGCTTGGCCATTTTGCTTTCTGTGAAAGCCTGAGAGAATGTTTTTCTCTGGGTGACTCTCCTTAGATGCACTATATATTGGTGCTTGCTTCCAAGAAATCTTAAATTATTTTCCCTGTTTTTTTTTTTTTATTATTTATTTTAAAGACAGTATAATAGTTGGTAAAACACTAGGAGGGGCTGGGGAGATAGCTCCGAGGCACAAGTGCCTGCTGGGCAAGTGCAAGGTCGTGAGTTCGAACCCTGGCCCCCCCAAAAAAAATAAAAGTAAAAATAAAAAAATAAATAAAACACTAGGAACAGTACACATTTAGAAGACCAAGATGAGAGGCATTCAGCCATGGGTTTTCTATTATACATTGCTGTCCTCAATGTAGCTGCTCAGATTGCAGTTATCAGCGTGCGGTCAGTTAGGGTGATAATTGTAAACATTAACTGCTATTTTTAAAAAAAACTGATGGAAATTATGAGTATGATCATCTCAACCATCCTGTATATATATGTGCACATTTTCCCTCTCATCTTCATTATTTAATCCTTAAATCCAGTTTATTTCCTTTTTACTATATCTACTACACCTTTCAAGTTTTATATATTGTCTCAGGTTTTTACACTAGGGAGACAATACAATATTTACACATGTGGGCTTAATTTATTTCACTTATGAACATAACCTCTAGTCTCAACCACATAAAGGATTTGAGTTTCTCTTTATTTATAGCTGAGTAGTACTCCACCGTTTACAAATACCACATCTTTTCCATCCATTCCTCAAGTGATGGACATTTGGATTGTTTCCAAGATTTTTTTTTTTTCGGTCTTTTTGAGACAGGGTCTCGCTATGCAGTTCAGGCTGGACTTGAGCTCACTTTTATAGCCCAGGCTGGTCTCGAACTGACATTGATTCTCCTGCTTCTGCCTCTCAAGTGCTGGGATTATATGCATGCACCACCACTGTTTCCAACATTTGGCTATAGCTAATTGTGCTGCTATAAACATGGATACACATATATATCAGTGTGGAATATTTTCAGTTCTTATGGGAAAATACCTGAAGGGGGATAGCTGGATTGAATGGGATTTCCAGTCCTAGTTTTTTGAAGTCTCCACACTGATTTCCACAGTGGTTGTACCAGTTTACATTCCTTCCAGGAGTGGAGAAGCACTCCTTATTCTCCACAGCCTCTTCAGCTTTTGTTATTAGTTGCTTTCTTTATGATAGACATTCTTTCTGGGGTGAGATGGTATCTCAATGTTGTTTTACTTTGCATTTCTTGTGTTGTGGAACATTTTTTCATGTATTTATTTGCCATTTGTATTTCTTCCTCCAAGAATTGTGTATTCATTTCACATGCCTATTTTTTGGATTGGGTCTTTAAATTTTGGGGGCCAAGTCTTTTTTAAAGTTTAGATAAAAGTCCTTTGTCTGAATGATAGTTACGATTTTTTTTTTTTTTTTTTGTCTTTTTGAGACAAGGTCTCACTATGCAGTTGAGGCTGGCCTTGAGCTCACTTTTGTAGCCCAGGCTGGTCTCAAACTCACACTGATCCTCCTGCCTCAGCCTCCCGAGTGCTGGGATTACAGGCGTGCGCCACCACGCCCGGCGATAGTTACAATTTTTTCCCCAATTTTTGGATTGTTATTTCATTTCATTGGTGATTTCTTTTGTCACGTAGATACTTCTCAATAAGATGAGATCCCAGTCATTGATTCATTGCAGTATTTTGCATGCAGTTCAGTTTTTGTTCATGAACTGTCTACCTACTCCTGTCTTCAAGATTTCCTCCTACTTTCTCTTCCAGTAGATTTAGAGTTTCTGTTTTAATGTTTAGAACTTTAATCCATTTTTACTTTAGTTTAGTGCACGGTGATAGACCTGGGTCAAGTTTTAGTTTTCAGCATGTGGAGAGCCAGACTTTCCAGCACCATTTGTTAAAGAGGCTATCTTTCTTCCAATGAACTTGTTTGGCCTCTTTGTCAAAGATAAGGTGGCTGAGTGTGTCTGTAGTTGTAACAAATGATATGTTTGATCAAGTTCAAAGATGGATAGATGGCCACATTAAAACAGACAATGAATTCATTACATGATAGCACTCACCTACTCTACAAATATGACACTAAACTACTTTCCAGTTTTCCTGCATAGTAATCTGGATCTCCATCATTAGCTAACAGCTTAAATTTTAAATCTCAGCCTAAAATATTTTTTAAACCATATTGTCTTCTCTGAAAGTGAATTGTGTCATTATTATTATTATTATTATTATTATTATTATTATTATTATTATTTATATTGTCTTAATGCATTTGGTACAGGGTTTCACTACACAGCTTGGACTTGTAGTGATCCTCCCGTTTTCAACCTCCCCCATGCTGGGATTACAGGCATGCACCACCATGCCTAGTCTCAGTGGCAAGCTCAGCACACCTGGGGCCAAGGCTGGTGTAGCATGTGGTGTTTGGAATTGAACTCTGAACTCTGTGTTTACCTAAACAGGTGCTTAGTCTGCTGAGCTATCTCACTAGCCCCAGAGTTGTGTCTTCAAAATAGGTTATAAAATCACATCAGTGGGTTGATTATAATTTTTAATTAAAAAGATAAAAGTAGAATGGTACAGAAAAAAATAGAGAAGACAAGCAAAGGAAATTTTTTTATGTTTTGTTTGTATGTGTGTGTGAAGCTAGGTGGATATGGGTGTATATTCACTAGGTCCCAATATTAAATTCAATTATTTCTGTAAATTACAGTTTAAAAATAAATGAAATATAAATGCAAATACAGACACAGATATAGAAAAAATAGCTATTGATATTTGCTTTCTATATACTATAACCAACACCATGGTAGACACCTTCCTCTATAAAATTAATGGGAATCTTCACATATACAATCATAATAGAAAATAATTACCTTTAACAACAGTGATAACTAAAAAGTAGGAGCAAGACCAGATTGCCAAAACTTCCAAATGAAGTTGCAAAGACAAACTTTAAATTTGGGCTGAAGTTCTCCAATTTCTTCTTATTAAAGCAAATTGAGAGATGATTTGAATGAATGTTTAAGCTTTTAAAAAATATGTAATTCTATTTTATCATATTCTATTCTAGTCTAGTCTCTTATATTCACTTCTCTTGACTTCTCTTGACTTCTATTCACTTCACTTCTATTCTATTCTATTCCATTCCATTCCATTCCATTCCATTCCATTCCTTTCCATTCCATTCCATTCCATCTTGTTCTATCCTACTCTTCTGATCTGTCAACAATAAATATAAGTGGTCATCACTTTCATACAGTTCTAATGGCAAGTGTGGCATCTTCCTTATTTTAAGAGTTTCCTTGTCCTGCGGTAAAATGAATTTCCTTTTATCAAAGAATATGCACACCTGTAATCCCAGCACTTGGGAGGCTGAGGCAGGAGGATTGGTGCGAGTTCGAGACCAGCCTGGGCTACAAAAGTGAGCGCAGGACCAGCCTCAACTGCATAGCGAGACCCTGTCTCAAAAAGACAAAAAAAAAAAAAAAAAAAAAAAAAAAAAAAGAATATGTAGAAGGAAGAAAAAAGTATTCTGAAGGTCACCATTTAAAGTAAACAATGAATCTTTTTCTAAGCAGATTAAATGATTAGTAATTTCAAAAAGACTTATTTTAATTTACAGCATAAAGACAAGCTTAGAGGTCACATTATATAGTGCCTTTGGTTTGATTTGTTCTTTATCTTTGTTATGCAAATAATTTCTGTCCAAATGAAGAGCAAATTGAGATAACATTACAGTATCAGCCTTTGTGCTAACAGGAATATTCCCTGATACTCAGAGTAGGAGTGAATGCTAGCATTCCTTTTAAAGAGAGTGTCAGCTGCACAGTTCTCTGATATGACACCCAGTTGTGCCAATCTTTCATTTTCTCTGCCCAGACATACAGTGGAAAGAACCTTATAAGAGAGCAGTTTGACCTTGTGTTCACATAATGAACTCTAAACAAGGTGTGGTTAGGCTGTGGGATGTCAGTTTAGCCACAGCCTGTTATCTCCTCTGCTCTACTCACTCCCTGAACCCTCAAAGTCTTATCTCTGATTCATTCCTTCTCAGCTCTCTGGACCTTGAACATAAAGACCTGTAAGCATAAAACTGGAGCACTATCCTCTAAATCCAGAGTCCTGCACATGAGTATAAGATGTCTAATCATCAGGCCACTGTCCGTCCTGTGACCTCCTCTACTACACTCTCTCTCCCATCCTCCTTCTGCCTTCCTGTGGGTTTCAAGTCATCAGCATGCTTCCATGGCATACACTTGCCCCGCTGTATGAAAAGTTTGGTTTCTGTATGGTTTAATCCCAACCTGATTCTACTTCTGTACCTAACACTTTCCTTCCTTGTCCCTCTGCATCCTATGAACCCTGCTCTACTTTCCTTCATTGGACTTGTCATTGCTCCGGGAGTTATTTCCTTTTATTTATCATCTCTCTGCACCAGAACATAAGCTCCTGTAGGGTTAGAATTTTGTCTTGTTCATTACTATAACTCCAGCACCTACTACATGTTTAATAGATTGTCAGTAAATATTTGTTGGCTAAGTCAATAGATGTAGATAGGAAGAAAAGCCACTTGATTACATAGAGACATAAGTAATGTCAAGCAGGGTATAAATCAAATCTTAAAAATCAGCATTTGTTTCTCCTTTATTTTGTACTACGCTGCCCATAACTACAGGTAAGCAATAAGAACATTCCCATTTAGGAGGCTTAGATTCAATAGCCTCCAACATCACAAGCTTCACTGGTGGCCCACTGCAATTGCAGAACATTTGACTGTGTATCTGCTTCCTCTTCGTCCAAAGAGAAGTATATTCTTTTCCCTTTTTTTTTTTTTTCTTTTTCTAAGCAACTTCAATAGGGAGGTGAGTCATGCCCTCACACTGTACTCTGTAGAACGATTGTGAGGACAATATGTAATATGTCAACTTTCAAAGAAAAGAAAGGGGAAAAGAGAAACAAAAAAGTAATGTTGATTTAGAAGGGTTAATGTTTAATTGATCAATCTTATATACCTATATGTATTAATCTAAACTGATCTGATGATGAAAATATGTAATATAACCATTGTTAAGTTTAAACAATTGGGCTGGGGAGATAGCTCCATGGCACAAGTGCCTGCCTGACAAGTGCAAGGTTGTGAGTTTGAACCCCTGTCCCGCCAAAAAAAAAAAAAAAAGTTTAAACAATAAAAAATATTTTTAAAAAAATAAAAAATAAAATAAATTATTAAAGTCTTTGATTTAAAAAAAAATAAGAACATTCCTAGCTCTTAGACTTTAGAATACTTCTAAGAACTTCCTACCACTACTCAATTGGAATCTCTCTCTTTAGGCACTCCTCTTCTACTATTTTTGGCTTTACAGCAGACTCTACCCTAATAAGTCATCTGGCAGCAGACTGAAATCTGGCAGTTCCCACCATGAAACTTCTAATAGTTACATATGATCTGGGATCCTATGAGCTAACGACCAATCCCCACCTCAACCAAACTCGGCCTCTAGGACACTGCTGGCAAACCCAGTTCTTCCTTTTCCCACTTGCAGCTATTTGGGGAGAACAAGCTTTCACATTGGCTACTACAGCGAATGGAGATTTACTTCCTGCATGTGTTAGTTAGGTGGCCTAATAAACAACCTTTTAACTTAAAATAATCTGATTCATCAGTTGCTATTAATTGGAAAGTCCCGATCAGTGTAGTGAAAACCCCAGTGGATATAGCAGGGCTAGAAGCAGCATTAAAACCAGGGCTTAACTGCAAAACTAGGACATAAATTAAGAATCAGGAAGAAATAGCCATCCATGTAGATTAGGTACACTCAGCAATGCTTAGGGACCTTATTAACTGCCATACAGTGTTTTGTTTTTTTTTGTTTGTTTGTTTGTTTGTTTTTCCAATACCAGGAATTAAACTCAGGACCCTGTGCTTGCCAGACAAGCACTTTTTTTTTATTTTTTTATTTTTTTATTTTTTGTCCTTTTTTTGAGACAGGGTCTCACTATGCAGTTGAGGCTGGCCTTGAGCTCACTTTCGTAGCCCAGGCTGGTCTCGAACTTACACCAATCCTCCTTCCTTAGCCTCCCAAGTGCTGGGATTACAGGCGTGAGCCACCACGCCCGGCTTGGGCAAGCACTTATTATACTGAGCTATTTTCCAGCCCCCAGGGAGTTTTTAAAGTTACAATTCTAAAATTCATCACTAGCTTTGACTTAGCTCTGGTTCAAAGGTGAAAGTTTAATATAAATAGATTGAGTCTATAGGTTCAAATTGAACTATGAAAATTATGACTGATTAAGGAAATCAGCCAACAATCTAATAAAATTACTTAAAGTGTAGCTATAAGTCAACAGCAGAAAACTTCAACATAGATTCCCAAATCATTTTTTTAATGTATTTAGCACAGGGTCTACAGGGTCTCACTACACAGATCACAGTCATAGTGATCCTCCTGTTTTGAGCATCCCAAGTGCTGGGATTACAGGTGCATGACACCATGCCCAATCTCAGTTGCCCTCTCAGCACATCCCAGGGGTGGGGCTGGCACAGCATGACAGGGATTAAACCCTGGTCCCTGCGTCTGCCTAAGCAGGCTTTTTAACCTGCTGAACTATCTGACCAGCCTGTCCCTAAATCTTGCCAGCTATGAAAGCTATTAGAAATGCTTCTGAAAGTAGATATTCCAAGACTTCAAGTATCAATTTCCAAATTCAAATATCCCTATGAGGGATAGGAATGCCTGCATGCTTCTAACAGGTACTGTTGGGCTAGGCTTAGGCAAAGGTATTTACAATAACTATTACTTTTTTTTTTTTTTTTTTTTTTTTTTTTTGTCTTTCTGAGACAGGGTCTCGTTATGCAGTTGAGGCTGGCCTTGAGCTCACTTTTGTAGCCCAGGCTGGGCTCGAACTTGCACCAATCCTGCCTCAGCCTCCCAAGTGCTGGGATTACAGGTGTGCACCACCACGCCCGGCAATAACCATTACATTTAATTCCCTTAGATTTCACAGAAAGAATATATAGGCAATGTGCATGAATATTTTTACCATTTTCATGAATTTACATGAAATATTCTTGTTGTAACAGCGGTTTTCTGAAAATGAAACTTGTCCCAGGGTATCAACTGAATATTACATAAATTAAAACTTCAGACTTTGAAATGTTTCCTGTTTATTTTCATCTCATAGAAAAACAGCACCAGATTCTTTTCATGATTCCTATCACTCCATTCCAGAATGTGCTATATTTGTAATTAAATATTATCTAATAAATGTCATCCTACTATTCACTGTGAGTTCTAAATATCCATAACTTATCTTGATTTCTTCTACCATAAACACACTTTAGACCTTATAGGGTCACATACCTGGGTTGGAATCTTGTCCCTGCTCTCAGTCTGATCTTGAATAAGTCACATAACCATCTACTTTAGTCAATCTCCTTATGGGTAAAAATTATATAGTTTAAATGAAATTATGTTTAAGGGCCCTGAACTCAATACTTCATTCCATTAGAAAGCAAGTTTCAGCCGGGCATGGTGGTGCGCGCCTGTAATCCCAGCACTTGGGAGGCTGAGGTAGGAGGATCAGTGTGAGTTCGAGACCAGCCTGGGCTACAAAAGTGAGTTCAAGGCCAGCCTGAACTGCATAGCAAGACCCTGTCTCAAAAAGACAAAAAAATAAAAATAAAGGCAATTGCTTTATAAAAAAAGAAAGAAAGAAAGTTTCATAGGGGCAAGCATTTTTATAGGCTTTAAGATGAACTTCAACCACTAAAATAGTACTGTAAAATAGTGGTATTTTAGGGTGGGTTTTTTTTGTTTAATAAGTATATTTTAAATGAAGAAGGAAGAGAATAAGAAAATATGATTGTATAATCAATGTTTGATTATAATCATGTTATCTGCTCTTTTTTTTTTTTATCAAACTGGCTTCTGAAACACTTCTGTGAGTGGATGCGCATACAAAAATGAATATGTACCTAGTGTTTTGCGGCTCCTACCTTCCTTTTCACCACCTGACTTCTTAATGTTACCCAACCATTATTTTTTACATCATTTGAAAAAGGCCATATAAAACAAAACATGGCTAGTAATAGATTGAGGCTAAGGTCACAGTGATATAGATAAGGGTTCCTCTAGGTTCCAGACTATAGACTGTGGCTGCACCAAATAAGTGATGGACAAAGTTTAATCTCTGTTTACAACCACTAGCCATTGTTTCCATTACCATCTGAGCTCTGTCTCCTGCCAGATTAGTAGTGGTATTGGTTTTCTATAGATGAAACCTACTAGGAACGTGCATGCAAGGAATCTCTGTGGCTGGACATTCATGTGAATCTACTGCTTTATTTTCTGAGGTGGTGGAAAGGCAATGATGCTAGTACTGAGAGATGGCTGTGAATACAGCAAAAAGATTTGACTGCACAAAAACCTGAGAGGGCAACTGCCTGTAGGCTCACATGAAAACCACATCAGTGAGAAACAAGCAATAATTAAGCTGCATCTGATGGCAGGCTTAATAGTGGCAAGGAAATTGCTATAGCCCAAGTATACAGCTGCAGAAATGGCAAGCTTTATGTCAGACTCTGGCACATTTTATGCTAAGTATAGCCTATCTAACATCTTATTTACCACTTTCACCCATGCGTTTTTCCTGTACTATATTCTTTTCCCTGATATAATTTTGGTAAGCCTACAAGCTAACTTTACCTAAAATGAGTTTTAAAAGTCATTGGAGAACTTCTGGAAAAGAGGAAAATCCCAAAGATGAAATAGAAAAAGGCTCTAAGGTTGACCCCCCAAAAAAGCTATATAAACAAAATACCAAAAACCTTACTTAAATGACAGGTTCATTGCAAAACGTGATTCACATTCTGCAAGCCTGCTTTTTATATATAATATGCAGTGATCAGTTATCAAGCAAAACCATAAAACCTTCAAAACTGCTCTCCAACATGGAGACCTAGAATCCTACATTAAAAGACAAGACTTTGAATTATTTATGGAAAAAATATGAAAACATAAGCAATTATTGAAGGGCATCACTTCATCAACTCCGGCTTCATTAAGCATCATTTTTAGTTAATAACAGCATCACTAAAGCTATAAAACCCTTTATTATTGGTAGATCGTACTTCTGACTAAGGTCATACAAATGAACCTCTAGGAGAGACTGTAGTTCTCTCAGCTAGCACCATGATTATAAAAATTGATGAGATACCAGTGGATACTGAGGCACAAATTTAGAATTAATGAGTAACAATTGTACACAATCCAGATTGAAGAGTCTATTGACATTTACAAGGAGGTAACAATGCTTGTTCTGTGTGATACATTTTTTTAGGATGTCAATGTCATATGCACTTTTATTGCCAGCCAATACCACAGCTTCAGAAATATTCATGTCTTTGAGTGTTTATGCATCTGGAAAACTACATTAGTCATTTTAGCACCAGTGTACACAGAGATAGAATAGGCACCATGACAGGACAGCTTTCTGGTTTTATTACACAGGTCAAAGAAGTTGCTTCTAAATGTGAGTTTGTGAACTATGTCATCCACAGAGAAATGCTAGTTAGCTCAAAAATGTTACCTGAATTTAGTAGTATTTTGCTGGATATGATTAAAACTATCAGCCACATGAAAGCACATATGTTTAACTCACATCTGTCTGTGCAGCTCTGTAAAGAGATGGACACAGAGTACACATGTCATACATAGAGGAGTGAGATGGCTTTTTTTCTAGAAGTATATGGTTGATCAGAGTTTTTCAGTTATAAGAACTGCTCCAAAGATAGTTATTAAAGTAGTCATGACTAGCAACACATTTCAGGGGTACAGAAAGTATCACAAAATTGCTTACTTATATGACATATTGAAACTGTTCAGCGAACTCAATCTATCACTTCAGAGAAAATGACAACTGTATGGAAGTCAGTACAGAAAGTCTACATTCAAACCCAAGCTAGAATTATAGGTGCAATGTGAACTCGGGGTTTTGACATTTCAAACATTAGCAGAGATTTTGATAGAGACTGAGCTAGGACCTTGTTTCTCCAAGCAGTTACAGTAGCATTCTGTGTGTGTGTGTGTGTGTGTGTGTGTGTGTGTGTGTGTGTGTGTGTGTGTGTATTTTAGGAAAGGATCTGCAAGATATTCAGTGTATCATTATGAGATTGGGCTCATAACAATCTGCCTGATTACAGCGTCCCAAGAGATAACATTGTAGGTGTGTATACCTAGTCTTAATTGCCTTCTCAGTGTGCCCAGGGCAGGGCCAGCAAGGCAGGCCCAGGATTGAACCCCTGGCCCTTGAGCCTGCTTGCAGGCCCTTTAATCTGCTGAACTATTTTGGTAGCTCCAGCCTTCTTTTTCTTTTTTTAATTTTATTAATTTTAAAAAGATGAAACAGTTTCAAAACACATTAGTAGGATAGCCACAATAATTAATAAAATGCATATTGTTGTTTTCATAGTAGTTGTTCAGAGTACAAGATACAGACATGATATCATTCTAAACACTATTAGTACAAATATTTCCTCTCACTAAAGAGAAAATAGTTGTATGTGTAGGCTAATTGTCCATAGTATCTTCAGAACTGGCAATGTTGCAAGCTGTTGACTTGATCCTTTTACAGCTCAGCATATTAATATGGCTTTGCTTTTTATACCTCATGGTTAGACTTTTCTGCTGGATGCTTAAGACCAAAATAAAGCAAGACCTATATAACAAAAAATGTAACTTTTGTATCACACAAGATCAGTCAAATCCCCTCAGGATTTACAGTGTTTTGTAGAACTTGCTATATGAACAATACATTTTCTTCTGAACTTACAGATTTATAAACCTAGGTGCATGTAACCATTTTGGCTGACCTACTTAAATGATGTTTTGATTATGTAACAGTGAAATTTTCATCACTTTTTTGATTATTATACATGTTTACCATTGTTTTGATTATGATATATGGCCTGCTTTAACTATTCAGAAAAGAAACATTGTATTTTGTAATCATAGGTATAGTTGAAAAGAAAATTACTTATATGAATCTATGGTAAGCTTTTTTTTAAAAAATGTTTTTACTACAGGGTCTACAGGGTCTCACTATGTAGATGGGACTTGTAATTCTCCTGTTTTCAGCCTCCCCGCACAAGGATTACAGGTGTGCACACCACACCTAGTCTCTATCACCATCTCATTGCGTGCCAGGGGCAGGGCCGACACGGGCACCTGTCACTTTGCTCTGCCTAAGCAGGTGATTTAGGCAAACTCTAATTTTAATTTTTAAGGTGCCATCTTTTTACCCTGCTCTACAAAAACATTAATTTTAAAAGATAAAAATTTTACCACTTGAAAAGATAGAGGCATCATTATTAATTATACATTTCTAGATGCTGTGACTAATGTCCCTTTTTAAGTAATGTTTTTCTCCCTTTTAAAAGGAAGCAGCATATTAGAGAATGTATATCTTGTAACTTCAAAGAATAACTTGGAAGTAGTACTGATGAATTTGCTCTGGCACAGCTTCTTTGGCAAAGTGTGGTGAAAAGTTTGGGTAGGCGTTGTGTCAAACGCCGATAATCTCATTCTGGAAATCTGAATCAGTGGGATGGCAGGGATGATCCTAGCCTGAGCCACTCAGCAACTCAGTGAAACCCTATTTCAAAATTTCTTTAAAAAAATTTAAATTACTGAGAGCCTACCTAAGTGTGAAGGGCCTGAGTTTAAGCCCAAGTACTACAAAAGAACGAGAGAGAGAGGGACAGAGACAGAGACACAGAGGAAGACAGAGACAGAGAAGAGAAAGAAATGCATATATACTTCTTGTGCATATCATACTTAAATTTTAAAAGCTAGCTTTTTACCAAGATGGTGTCAAACCACTGCCCCTCCCAAAGCTGAAGCTAAAGCAAAGGCTTTGAAGGCTGAGAAGGCCATGCTGAAAGGCATCCATAGCCAGAAAAAGAAGATACGAACATCACCCACCTTCCACTGTCCCAAGACACTGCAGCTCCGGAGGCAGCCCAAATACTCTCGGAAGAACACTCCCAGGAGAAACAAGCTTGCCCACTATACCAGCACCAAGTTCCCCCTGACCACAGAGTCAGCCATGAAAAAGATCAAGGACAACAACACACTCATGTTCATTGTGGAAGTCAAAGCCAATAAGCACTAAATCAAACAAGCTGTGGGTACATCGATGTTCCCACAGTCAATACCCTAATCAGGCCTGATGGAGAGAAGAAGGCATATGTTCGGCTGGCTCTAGATTATGATGCATTGACTGTTGCCAACAAAATTGTGATCAACTAAACTGAGCCCAGCTGGCTAATTGTAGATATATACTTTTTTCTCAGTAAAAATAAATAAATTTTAAAAGCTAATTTTAAAAATGCACAAGTTTTGACACATTTAGAAAGCACCTAGTTGATAATTCTAAATAATCAATTCACAGGGCCGGCAGTATAGCTCAGCAGATTAAGCGCTTGCTTAGGAAAGTGTAGGGGCCAGGGTTCGGTTCCTGGCCCTGCCTGCTGCACCTGCCCCGCTCTTGAGCATGCTGAGCGGGCAATTGAGACCGGGAGTGGTGGTGTGAACACTTGGGAGGTACAAGCAGGAGAATCACTATGAGTCAGTAGTGAGACCCTGTACAAATAAATAAACAAACAAACAATCAATTCAGGAACATAAAACTCATAATTTTTTATTTTCCTCAGTATGAATCACTCTTATTCATTAAAACGACTCATTTCTTCATTGCAAGGATTGCCTATTTCTATTGATAATACACATTTTCGGGTGCTAGTGCCAGGGATATAGCTCAGTGGCATAAATGTCTGCCTGGTGAGCCCAAGGTCTCAAGTTTAATCACTGGTTCCACACAGAAACTAATAAATAAATGAACTTATTTTCAGGTGCTACAAATTAAATAAAGATACAAATTATAAGGGCACTATCTCTGTCATTTTCAAAAGGCACATTCTATCAAGTACTGGACACTATTTCATGTTTACACATACTTTACTAGATATCTAGCAGTAGGTTGAAGAGATGTTAGAGATTAGTCTGTAAAGATACAGACCTTCGACTTTCAGACACACTGTTGGCAATTATATATTCTACAGATGCATACAATGTTATCCTGTGTCTGTGTGTGTGTGTATGAGAGAGAGAGAGAGAGAGAAAGAGAAACAGACAGAGACTGTGACAGACACAGAGACAGAGACCACCTTTCTTCCCTTGACAAGCTACTGTTGTTGGATCAGTAGAATTTACATTCTTACCTCACTTATTTTTTAGAAACAAATTCACATGCTATTCTGAGTATGTACTGACACTGGTAAAGCCTCTCTCACCAAAATGTAAATTTTATTAGTTTTATTATTAACATATTCACCAAATACTGAACAGTATGGAGTCATTCCCTCATTGTTTTACACTGGTATGTGACTATTTACATTCAGCACTCAGGGTTTTAAAAGTCCAGGAAGAAAGAAAAGTATATTACAATTCCGGTTAACAGACAAAGATACAACTGGCTAGATCTCAAGAGAAACCATATCTGGTAAGTACATTTCGTTCAAGCAACAGTGTTTTCAAGAATTACTTCTCAGCATTAAATGGATGAGTTGTTTTATAAATCTAGACTTGGAGGTCTTCTTAACAATCAAGAGATCTGGACCAGCATCACAACATCCTGCACTGAGCTACACACAGCGCCTGCTCCCACCACTTCCTTTAAGCATGGTGTGAACTCCACAGCCAGTCCCTAGCTCATCTGCATTCTACACGCTCACTTTCGTTATTTCTACTACCTACCTAATTCCTGCTGACATTTCAGGTTGCAGTCTCTCCTTCATGGTTTTGTTTTTTTTTTTTTTTTTTTTTTTTTTTG